>NNCF01126735.1:437074-467813 GCA_002313205.1 Laupala kohalensis | reverse complement strand
GCCTCTGCCTTAGGGCCCTTGACCGGAATTGATGGGATGGTCCCTTGCTTGCTTCCGGAGAGTAAATTAGTTTATTGTCCTCCACGTGGTCATACGCAGTCTGTACTGGATTTTGACAATAAATTTATTATTATTATTATCCGTCTTATTTATTTATTTATTATTGATCCAAATAGTTGGTGGATGTACATAAATGAGTACCTTTTGGCAAGTATACCCCATTTTTGTATACATCTTTGTATATTTCCATTCATATGAGAATGACATGTAATCTTATTATGAATAAATAGAAGAAAGAGCAAGTATATATTTTCTTCGTATACATTTTCTGTCAATTGTGTCCTGTTTTCATTTTCTGTTTCAAATGTGTAGTAAAATATTTGAATTATACATTGTGTTAACTATTCACAAATGTTAATTTTCGAAGGGAAAGTATTTTCAGCTAATTACAATGTGAAATGAGGAGAGTGGGGTACTGTACCTAGAAGGGGAGGGGAAGGGAATCGGGAACTGCCACGTGCCCAGGCGGCCGCTTGTAGAACTAGGCTCGAAGAGTAGTTTACAGACATTTCGTTTGGAGCGCTGAAACCAGCAATTTAGCACGCGAGAGGGCGGTCTGGTATATAGTCTGTGTATTGTACGTTAATGATCTGCTAATTTATACGCCTGAAACTATAATTATTTTATTTGCCGATGACACTGGTAAAAATTGGAATGAAGTTGAAACCAAAATGTATAAATACCTTAGTGATGTTAGTAATTGGCTGGCTCTAAATAAGTTTTCATTAAATATAGAAAAAAAAAGTTAATATGACCTTCGGAAACTACTGCAATAGTGTTGCTAGACATTTCTATACATGGTAAATCTATAGAAAAAGTTGAATCTCGCAAATACCTAGGAATTGTTTTTTGTTACAAAATGAAATGGGAAAAAAATATTGAATACATCTTAAACAAAACGAAATACTTAATTTATATCTTCCACAAACATGCCAAAATTACGAGCTTTGAAACTCCTATGATGCTTTATTATGCATTTTTTCATAGTATAATTAACTATGGGATTACTGCATGGGGAGGAGCTTCCTCAAATTATTTTAAAACTGTTACAAAATCATCAGAATAAACTTCTGAAAATTGTAAATAAAAACAAATGTAATGTTCATAATAAACCTCCGAATTTAGGTCAACTTTTCTCTTTAAAAGCATTAAAATATCACTACAATAAACTAAAACAATTTTTTTAAAAATCAAACAGTATCACAAGGAATAAAATTATTCTAATACCTAGAAAGTACAAAAATGTTAGTAGCAAACACAGTGTAATATGAGAAATAACTGTCTTTAATTCACAACCAAATGAATTTAAAGTCGTAAGCAATGGAAGTACAAAAAAATAAAGTTAAAGAAACGGGTTGCATCAAATTTACGATAAAATAAAATAAAATCTATTTTTAATATCAGTATTAATAAAAATTTAATTGTGTTACTAATACTTGGTAATTGTGGAGCTTTAGCAACATTATCAAAGCATGATAAATTGAAAGGCGTTTCTATGTTGCTCATTGTTTTATTGCTCACCGTACTCCCACAACCCACTAAATGCAACATTCTACCTATCATAAACTTTCACCCAAGACTAAAAAATCTTTCTACAACTTCACTGTCTCACGATGAAATATCTTTATTAGAAAAAGGTTTAAAGTATTCCCTTCCCTGCAATCCCAACAGTTCTTCCATAAAACAAGTTTGTATTTACGCTGATAACGTTTTAACTAAATTAAAATCCTCTGATCTACAAAAAAAAAATATCACTAACACCATACAACAACATTTACAAAAGCCTTCCACTCAATACAATCATTCTGAACTGATCATTGCTAACAATCTCAAAGAAAAAACTCTAAATCAGGGTTTAATCATCACTAAAGCAGACAAAGGCAACATTACCGTCATTTTGGACCACAATGATTACTCGAACAAAATGTATGATTTCATTAAGTCCAATGACATCACACTCCTAAACAAAGACCCCACCAACAAATTTATTGGGCAATTAAAACACGAAATTTCAGAATCACAATGCCTTTTTCCTAACACACTGAATATTCTTCCTTCTAACGCAACCCCTCCACGGCTGTATGGTTTACCTAAGATCCATAAGGCTTCCATACCCATAAGACCCATTGTCTCCTACACCAACACAATCACACACAGACTAGCATACCAACTAAACAAACACTTTCACCAACACACCAATTTCTGTCCATCACACACAGTTAAGAATAGCACGGACCTGGCAAACAAAATTAAAAACATTCCTGTTCCTCCTAAAGCTAAATTAATCTCTTTCGATGTCAAAAATCTTTTTCCCAGTATCCCTCCATCTGATTGTAAAACTCTTTTACGTGACACCCAAGACTCCGCGTCTTGCCCCCTCTTTGCAAAAACAGAACTTTTAAACCTCATTTCTCTTTGCTTAGATGTTAATTATTTTAAATTTGATAATAAATTCTACCAACAGAACTCAGGTCTACCCATGGGTTCCCCCCTCTCCCCATTACTTGCAGACTTATTTATGGACAATCTTGAAAAACAAATTTTTGACTCAGGACATTTCCTTCTACCCAACATTATCTATTGGTACCGCTACGTAGATGACGTAATCACTCTTTGGACGGGAACTCACAGACAACTTGACATTTTTACTCAATTTCTCAATTCACTTCACCCTAACATAACCTTCACCACAGAAATTGAAAATGACAATAGAACACTCAATTTCCTAGACCTCTCTATTTCTCTAGTAAACAACCGCCACCAGTTTGACATATTCAGGAAAGACACATTTTCAGACACTACCATACACAATTCTTCACAACACCCTCCATCACACAAACACGCTGCCTTCCACTCCATGGTCCATCGTCTGTTCACCATTCCACTCTCACCAGAAAAAATCAAAAAAGAAATAGACACTATAAAACTTATAGCAGAAAACAATGGCTACAATACCTTTCTCATTGATAATATAATCACTAAGAAAGTTAGATTATATCACACGAAGAACCTCACATCACTTACTCCAAACAATAATATTCAAACCAGACACGCAATCCCTTTCATAGGCCCACTCTCACTTAAAATCGCGAATTCACTAAAACATTTAAACATTTACACTACCTTCTTCTCTCCACAAACACTTAACACAACCTTATCATTCACTAAGGACCCCACTCCCCATCTCCTCCGAAGTGGAGTCTACGCTCTCACATGTAGTGATTGTCCCTCCGTGTATGTCGGACAGTCTGGACGAACATTCAAACAAAGGATACAGGAACACGTAAATGCATGGAAAAATAACACAACAGTCTCACACTTCGCCAACCACCTAGTAGAAAACACACACACATTTAACATTGAAAAGGATTTTTATATTTTAGAAGTAGAAAATAGATTTTGGCCCCGGATCAAATTAGAAATTTTACATATCCATAGTATTCTAAACAACAACATTTCCCTATTAAATGAACAAATCCCTGAATTTCATTCCCCTCTCATGAAACTAGCCTTCAAATTCCTTCCCTCTCACCCCCAACTCTCCAGGACACTGCACCCCATTCCCAACAGTTAAAACCCTCGGAAATTCTTTCCGTCTTCTGCAGCCAGTTCCTGGAAAACTCCGACAGCCCCTTTTCCCCCCGCCCACCCCGCAACACCCCATCACTTTCCATATAATGACCTGCGTTCGGCGTACTCTGCGCATTCGCCAAAAATATTCCTCAATACTCAGGTACGTAATTTTGTCGGTTTGCTCACTCTGTATTTGTTTTCTTTTATTCATTTTCTTTGTTCTTTCCTTTCTTTATTTCAACAACAACAACCAAAAATACACTTCTTTCGATACTGTTTCACCCAATTATTGTATACTTTCATATTATGTTTCTATTTTTATTATTGTCATTTTATGTACCTTTATATTTTTCAGTGTATGTTACTGATGATGGCTGCTATGCAGCCGAAAAAGCTTTATACCAATAAAACAATGAGCAACATAGAAACGCCTTTCAATTTATCATGCTTGTGTTACTAAATTAAAAACTCTATTTGATGTTCAGTAGTAATGAAGTTTATAAGAATATAATTATATTTTACTTTTCTCTTAGTTTTAAGTTCTTTTTGTACCAAGCGCACAAACGGGTAAACCCAATTTTCTGTGGGATTTACGTAATTATTACTTGTAATATTACGTAAATTAAACAGGTCTAATATCTACATAGTAACATTTATCATGACCAGCTGTATTTGATGAACACAGTACCTTGAGGCTGATACGTACCATTCTGAGATCCGTGTGGTCTATTACTGATGGATTTCTGGAGATGGATGAAAATGTGAAGACAATGATTTCAATGTTAACCCCGTGGATGCTATCAGGAAATGAGATATCAAATTCAGATTGTCTTCTTGAGTAGTGATCCTTTAGTTTATGGTGGGTGTTTGGATTACACATTTATCAGTTTTTTCACTTCGTAATAAATTAGAAATATCTAATAAAATATACAACATTGCAACGAAGTTTATATAAGAGGAATGTTAAAATCTGTTTCGTAAAATTTGTTCTTATTCCTCTCCCATAAACGTATTTGAAAAAAAAACTTATGTCCGTAAAGATAAGTTAAAATAACTGTGTTGAAACATTTTTGTTCGTACGAGTCATATGAGATATAAACATTAATTTTTGTATTCAGGATACATAGGTGAGCAATCATGTCTAGTGCAGATATCGACCGCACCCGCAACCCGCATAGCATTCCTCTCACCTGTGGCGTCCGTCCGTCCGTCCGTTCGCCAGACGAGGAGCGGAGAGGTAGCTGCGCCTGGGATGGAAGCGGCTGCTCAGAGGGCAGCGACGCCGTCCATCGACACCTCCGCCGCTGCCAGTGCGCGACGCCGCTCTTCGCTGCAGGTGCTATCGCCGCCGAGCGTCGCAGCTGCCGACGCCGACACCGCAGTTGCCGACGCCTGTCGCGCCCTCGCCACGAACGCCGCCCGAGGCGCGTCCCAGCTACGCGTCGACCGCACCCTGTCACAAGGAAAGCAATACATTCACTTGATTGAAACTTAAAGTCGAGAAAGGAAGAAAGATATACGAATACATTAAACACAGCTGGCAGAGGCGTTCATCTGGTAATCGTTAATTAAACACGCTCAACTCTAATTTCTGAAACTATTAACGCTTTTATTAACTTTCGTTACATTTATCTTAATTGAATTCGTTAATTTTATTTTTCAAACATTGTTCCCACGGTGGATGGCTTCTGGTCAAAAATTCAAAAGAACCGACGATCTGTTATTGCTCAAGGCTGTCAGGAGTACTCGCCCTTCTCCTTCAAATGCCAGTCAATGCTCAGACATTATATAATATTGCCTCGATGAATGTTTCGGGTTCAAAACCTCAGTACGATTTGAGATTCCCACGCGGTGTGTCGTAGGAAGGGTCAGAAATTGGAAATCAGTAGTTCTCAAAGACACATCGTTGTAGGAACAAGAGTTACTCAGATAAGATGATACGAGTATGCGTCATGATCATGTAATTAAGTTCACTCTAGGATTAAGGGATTCGTTTTGCGAATACTATACAAAATGTAAAAAGATTTATTCATGTAGTGGCTTGAGACGGTCCTCTCTCCACATCTATTCTCACCCTCAACTCGTGGACTGGCCTTGCATTCAAAATCTACGAATAAGCGAAACAAAATAGAAAAAAATACTGATATTTCGTCGACCATCTTAACATATTTGCTATCAGTGTTTTTTACAACATAACTTAACTACATTTTACATCCAAGAAAACATAATAGCTTACGGGTTAGGAGAGTGAGCTGCGTGGAGTGATGTTAGTTTCTGAGGAGTTACTGTAGGTATGTAATGATTAAGGTTGTTTAATTGTATTATTTTAATTAATTTGTGCTGATTGGATGCCATGTTTCTGTTCTGTTTTGTAGCCCCGATGATGACTTCAATAATCGTCGACATAACATAAATATGTGTTTTCTTATTTTCTGGCCAAATGCAAGAAAACTCTTCATTTTATGATCACTAAGGCTCATACTTGTAGCAGTGTAGAAGAAATATTCCCTAGCAATTTACAAACATGTTCTAGAGTTACGAATATTCGGGGACAATTAAAAACGATCCTACTTATAGGCAATTTAAGATTGAATACGCACAGGATAAAAGAAAACACTCGAAGCATGATTTGTTACTCAATATACATGACTTAATTTAAATAATTGCAGTTATAATAAGGGGTGAAAGCAACACGGGGCAGGAAATATGACCCCTAAAACTTTTTGTAAAACAATAAAATTCGAAAATTTGGAATGGAAATGAAGTTTTATAAACGAACGAGCATACCTGACATCACTGAAGATCGATAACGATATTTTTCTTACAAATTCATGGAGTCTGTCGCTGAGGGAACTCCATTTCACGGCAGTAACAAGCTTTCCTTACAGCGCAGGTAATCATGAAGAAAAGGACGCCTCATTTACAGCCCATTTCCGCTTGAATCTCAGAAACGTGAGAGGGAATCACCGCAATGCATTTGAATAATCATTCTCTCAATCAACGGGAGAGGTACTGGTGCCGTAACCAACTCCGAAGGAGACCCTCTACGTAAGCCCTAGCTCTCGAGGCCGTTTCCATAGAGCGACCGGCGTAGCGTAACGAGCCAATTCCTCAGAGGAGTGAGTCGGAGACGCAGGTGGGTGGAGGACGGAGAGGGAGGAAGGGAGAAAGGAAAGGATGGAAGAGGCCGTTAACACTAGCATCCGGGTCGCGGGCGCTGCCCACCCCTCCGTTGCTTCCTTCTCATCCCTCAGACCTCGTAAAGGCGGATGGCGCGTAAAACGTGTGTTGGTCTCTCATCCTGGAAAGCCCGCATCACTGAGCTGCGTCTTGCCAAATACTATTCTCTCATGAGCTACGGCACACATGCTGCAAGAGACCGTAGTTTTGCAAAATTACTCCTCCGGGAATATGCACTAAAATGCTTGTCTTGTCATGTAGCCTATAACAAATTATATTCGCAGCAACATTACTAATACCAGTAATTATTTGAAGTCAAGTAAAGCTAACTCGTTTTCACTAATGAGTAGGTAAAATTGATAAGATATTATCATTTCACGTTGTCATGATGATATGAATGCACGTAAATATAGTGAATGAAATTATAGTCAAAGCTAAATATGTCCATAAAATGGTATCGTTTCGAATTTCCTTTTTAAAAGTTATTTGTTTAAGAAATTCATATTATTGAAAATATTTTAAACAAAAAATTATGGTACACGGAATAGTTCTTACGCTTCAAAACTATTTATAATTCAATTATTATTATCTCTTCAATCAATACCTTAACAACCATAGGTTCACTCACACGCAAAAATAAGCACAAAACACAAAAATAAAAATCATTAATATATCATGAAAGTTAAAACATGATGAAAAGTTGCTGTTCAAGACATCTCATCGACGTGGAAAATTCAGAAGAAATTTATCGAAATCTTTAGGTCCCATTATACTATCTCCATACTACGGAACACATGGAATGTANGTTAAAACATGATGAAAAGTTGCTGTTCAAGACATCTCATCGACGTGGAAAATTCAGAAGAAATTTATCGAAATCTTTAGGTCCCATTGTACTATCTCCATACTACGGAACACATGGAATGTAAAAAAAATTGCGAATAAGATTGAAAATTATTTATTTAGCTTATGGAATTTGTCATACACTTAATATTTTCATAAAAATACATCAACAAAATAAATACATTAGTTATACAGAGAGAAAGGGTCATAAAAAAGGAAAACATTATTACTTGGCTAAGACACAAATCACAACATTAGGTCGAGCGAATTCAGCCATTGAACAGCACTTATTGAGGCTATCAAGACGTTGTCTTTGCTGCCAGGGAACGCTCTTCGTGGACACTCATAAGTTATTTGCTGCACAGTTTGGAGGGCGGCACCACAATCACACCAGGGCTCCTGCGTCTACCCTCACTTATGAAGCATAGCTCCACACCTACCATGGCCCGTTCGGATTCTATTTAATTGGACCCAGGTTCTGCGGGGGAGATTAAAACTGTGCGGTAATTTTTGGAGATTGAGTAGAGGGTGCTATACTGGGTCGACTTTCACTAGCCACTGTTTGACCCATTCGGCTCCTCTATTAAAATTCTGTTCTATTATTTGTTGTGCTGTCCTAACTGATGGGTTTCTGGATTTCAGTCTTTTAAAAACTATTATATCCATTGGATAGAAAGGTCTGGGTTTTCTTGTATTTTCTTATATTCATTAAGTAAGATTTTTTTCCTACGAAAATCAGTAAGTTCTATGTGGGCCAACACTGGCAGCCATTCGGTGGGTGTGGATTTTATGCATCCTGAAATCACTCTCATGCTCTGATTCAGGACACTATCGATTTTACGGACATGGCAGCTGTTAAGCCACGTTGATGAACAGTATTCCGCAGTTGAGAAAACCAAGCTAAGAGCTGAGATGCGTAAAGTAGTGGGGTCGCCCCCCCCCACGTTGAGCCCGCCAATTTGTGGAGTATGTTATTGCGTGCCCTTAATTTTGCTGACAAGTTAGATAGATGTTTATTATAGGAGAGTGTGCGGTTCAAAATCACGCCTAGATACTTTGGATGAGGATTATGTGGTAGGGATATGCCACCACACATTACACTTAAAGTTATTTGAGCCGTTCTATTATTTAGGTGAAGAGACATGATTCGGTTTTAGTAGTACTAAGGTTCAGCCGCCATTGTCTAAAGTACCTCGTGAGAGTGTTAAAGTCAGTGAATAGTACATCTTCAATGTAATTTGTGTCATTATGTTGGACTGCGAGGGCCAGGTCATCTGCGTACCCAAACTTGCGTGCACATGTACTCGGGATGTCAAAGATGTAGAGATTAAAGAGGAGTGGTTCCAGTACTAAGCCTTGGGGGAGACCATTATTCAATAGTCTTGGTTAGCTCACCTTATTATCCATTACCACTTGAAACAGTCTACCTGATATATTATTTACAAGCGTTGTTATCTTCTTGCTCTTAGTAATCTTCAAAAGTTTGTACAATAACCCCTCTCACCGTACTGTATCATATGCCACAGTGAATACCACCCCTGTTTTCTTCCTCTCTTTGTACCCTCTTTCAATGTGCGTGGTTAATGCCAACACCTGATACTCGCTGCTGCGATTTGGCCGGAAACCAACTTGCTCTATTGGTAGTGTGTTCAGGACCAATGGACAGATTCTATTATAATTTGACGTTCTAATAGTAACACTTAGTAATTAAATTGGTCTGTAGCTCTCAGAGAGGTCAGAAGGCTTCCCTGGTCTGAGAATTGTGATGATTTTTGTTCTCTTCAATTCCTTAGTCTTTGGAAATTAATGATATCGGAGAAAAATATAGTCAGCCAGTACATCACACAATGTGTTATCACAATGTGTAAGGAACTTACCACAACGCTTACCACAATATGTTAGGAACTCAGGGTGAAAATTGTCAAATTGAAAATAATAGTCTTAAGAGAGAATGAAGTTCAATTTCAAAGCGCTTCACATGATTGATTAATGTCTGTTTCAAAAGTCTGAATCTTTGTCAAGATCAAGTGTTTTGCATACTTAATGAAATTGTTTGTTACCATTCTCTTAGAAAAATGAGAGTTAATTTCAACGAGTCAATGACAAAGAACTCCGTCTTCCGTGAAATACATTACTTTGTAGATATTTTTTTCTAGACTTACTTTATCACAGGATTCAGTTCACTAATTTAGTAACTATAAGAAACTATGACCTGCGACGCGTTCTTCAATTATTCAATATTGGTTACAATTTGACATCCTTTAGAATCATGCCGAGATATATTTTGAACACATTGTACTTTTGGTTATATTTCAGAAAATTAATTCCTGATTTCAAAAATTACGGATATTGATACCTACATTACTTTTGTCCTAACTTTGTTCAAGATTTCATGGTGATTTAAGCATTTATTAGGCTCAATGTATTAGTAAAGAAAATAATATCAATAAGCATCAGATTTCTGCACTTTATATAGATAATTACGAGCATTTTCACTATTTAAAAACGTTGGAGTTATTTCATATCTTAGAAAAATAATGTGCAAATGTATACCATCATAAATACGAATCATCTCTCATATTTCACTCATTGATGTATGTCATATAAACGTGTACGAGTGATGGCATGTGTCGTGATAGGTGAAGACAGGTGCTTCGATTCCTCGACGGAATAGTGAATCTGAAACGAGGCAGGGTATGGCACTGTCAATCCGACAGCGACGTATGACAGTGCATGACGCGTAACTGACGTGTGACAGTGTACACTTCTCTTTAGAATGAAGTTGCTCAGATGCGTCCACGCACTTCACTCAAACGAATGACCCATTGAGGGTCGGACAGCAGTTTTCTCTCTGGCCCATATATGCGTATGAACTGAGAGCTGTTGTTTCGAAGAATTTAAATTATGAATAAAACTTATTTTGATCAATATACTTCGTGTCAATCGCAATCAACATTTTGGGAACCTTTCCTCTTTTTTTTCTCCTTCTCATGGGTTTATTTCAAAAGTAATATCAATTTATGAGTATTAAGTGTTACTCACGTTTTAACAAGTACAATGAAAAAAGTGGACACAAATCGTTAAGCACTTCTACTCACTCTTTTAGAAAAAATTTGACATTGTCCGAAGTTGACATTGTCCGAAGTTGCTATATGAAGTGACAGGGAGACATATTTCCCATTGGAAACACGAATGTGGATGGCATCTATTCATAACAATGCACGCCCAACTGGAGAAAATCGAAGACTTACAATAATATACCGCTTAAAGCGACATTACTTTATCGTCTTTGAGTGATGTTTTCTGCTCATGAATAAATAGATTTTTTTAATTAGATAAGAGTAATGTTGTCTTTCACTTGTTAAATTGGTTGGCAGTGCCCTTATTTACGACAACATGTATTAATAACTTACAAACACTTTAATCGTTCATATTTTTACATAACGTTTCGGGGATGTATGTTCCCCCTCTTCAGATGTATTTTCTACAAAAAACATGTTTTTTGTAGAAAATATAAAATACATCTGAAGAGGGGGAACATACATCCCCGAAACGTTATGTAAAAGTATGAACGATTAAAGTGTTTGTAAGTTATTAATACATGTTGTCGTAAATAAGGGCACTGCCAACCAATTTAAATAGATTTATTATAAATTTGTCCACTCCTGCAGGAAATTAATTTAAATCAAGCCTTTCTTTGTTCAGCAACGATAATCCAGCTTTGCCTTTGCCTCTGTCATGAATGAAACAGAGCTTCATTATTTATCGCAAGTTCAGTTCGAATGTAATGTTATAATGATTTCCGCACCATAACCATACTCGTCTCCATATTTATTACGTAAATGATTTCTCAAAATTGATCAATATATATGGTCGTTACAACGTAATTTAGAATACGTGTTAGAAGTAGCATTGAGTTAGAAGTATTAAGAGTGGTATATACTAGTCATAATGGTATGTTACACAACCGATCTATTGTCTCAAAATTTTAGATATAGTGATGGCTTTGGGAAATAGCGCTAGTCGAGTTTACTCAAGAAGAAAAAGAGATCTGGTGATTTTGCATTATCTTACGGGAGATCAAAATATGTCGTAACGGTTTCGTTTAATTCAATTTTTAAGAACTACTACTTATAAAGTAGGAAAAGTTCAAATCGATATACGTTCCCAAGTTTACTATAAAAGTTAGTTGAAAATTTAATAAAATAAGAAAAGTACACTAATTGGTGAGGTATTTGTTTCAACTTTCTCTGAGTATTTTGTGATGCGAATTTTATTAAAACTCCGATTATAAGTATCTAAATCTTCATTAAATAGTTAAATCTAGTATTTATGAGTATTTGTATAGAATAAAGTGAATTAACTTCGGATAAAATTAATGCTTGGATCATAAAAAATTTAATAGACCTTAAAGAATAATTATTGCTAACAATAAACTTAAAACTTACATTTACGACGTGGAAGAATACACAATTAAGTTCTATAACTTTTCAGTTGAGTTTTGAAAATATTTCGCATATGGCTCATTTAAAATGTCCGTCGCATAGAGATCAATTATTTTGGAAGTCAAATATGATTATATCCTGCTGGATGAGGAAAACCATTTGGTCGTCCAAAGGATTCACCGCAGCAACATCAATGAGCCTGGAGCTCGTCCGGTCTCCATTCACACAAGCTAAGGCTCCTCCTTGTCGGAAGCCTCTGGACTGCAGAAATCTCACGGTACGGGAAAGTAAGTCTGTCAGCCGAGTCGTTGGACCGTCGAACTAGGTGCGGATAAAAAACTTTTCAAAGAGGTCTTAAGTTAATAAAATGCATAATCCTGCAATATCAATTTCTGGTACGTTTCGTATAAGAAAGAGAACAAGTATTACCAAAATAACGAAAGGAATTGAGATGGTACACGATATGCGCAGATCCATGTATTATTACTCAGGAATGAACAAAATTTATGCAAGAATGGCAATTAAAAGTGTCCCATCATATTTATTGATCACTTTCTTTTAAAGCAAAAATGTATCAATGGAAGTATTAAATTCAATTCCACAATTTTTTATTACAAAAGAGGCCAAATAATAATTGAATATTTCATTCTAGTAGTTTTTCCTGATATATTAAACTCTAATATAGAACATACTCAAGAGTTAC
This sequence comes from Laupala kohalensis, assembly GCA_002313205.1. Taxonomy (NCBI): domain Eukaryota; kingdom Metazoa; phylum Arthropoda; class Insecta; order Orthoptera; family Trigonidiidae; genus Laupala; species Laupala kohalensis. The sequence goes on along the minus strand of NNCF01126735.1, from coordinate 455,009 downwards.
ACATGAATGAAATCTCATTTTTATGAAACATTAGTTATTGAATGAAGAATCAGCTAAGCTTTCCTTGGGAAGTATTGAGCAAAGAAAATGATAAATCACATGGTTTGTAAGTAGTCATGATTTACAGGGGTACAACTTGGAGAGAAAAAAATTACTATTCTGGTTATTCATTCAATAAGTATACACGAGAGGTGATACTTATTTATACATACTAATATAAATGCGTATGGTGAAACAGTTTCAGTCTGTTTGCTACCCGATCACGTCCAAACCACAAAACCGATCATGATGAAATTTGGCAAGAAGATAGCTTAGATCTCCACGATGAACATAGGCTAACTTTAATCTTTAAAATATGTGGTAAGAAAGACAGAAATGGTTTTCGATAAGAAATGTCGATAAAAGCGGGAAAAAGAGTTATATTTTCTTACGCTTCCTAAATGGTTAGGCGTATGTTACAACTGTGAAAATCAATTTTGCTTGCCCCAAAGAGTTCTACAAAAACGTCTGCTGTAGCGGGAGCTACATAATATACATGAACTGATAATGGCCAAAGCCGCTCCTACACATTTTTGCTTACCACAGGAGACCTGGTTGATTATAAGTGAATACCTAGCAACTGAAGTTTTGTTGATTGGGAACCAGATATTCATTCTACTACGCGTTACTGTGCGAGTCACACACACTCATGCACTAGCGTAAATTAAGTTCGGTGATAAATTCAATGTTCGCCGAATTCTCATACGAGATAATCGCTCAAGTACATATGTTATATTTAATTCAATGTTCAATTCATATTGTATGTAAAACGTTATACTCCACTCTGAACTATAATTGGGTGCTACCGGTGGATAAACTCTAAGTATTTTACATGTGAGTAACTTTTGCTTTATCAGGAACTGATTAAACTGTTCAATTCTACTTCAAGACTACTGTTTATAGACAATGTACCTTTCCACGTAATTTATTATTTACATTCCTAGTTCGCTTAGCATACATTAAATAACTTGTGTTTTTCATTGAATTCATGTGTTAATAATTTCTGGTAGTGATTAAGTATAGGTAGACAATTTTTATAGATTTTGTGAGGGATTCATCCAGAGCACGCTCAGCATAATTAAGTTATATTAAATAAGCTCTTAGAAAGATGAATAGCTCCCCGACACCGCGACATATTAATGTCTATGTACAAAAATGAACCTAAATTATAGATAAAGCGTTATTAAAAAGATATAATAAAATACTTCAAGCTAAGAGAGTAATTTAAAAAGAAAAAATTATCACCAAAGTTAATGGATTATTTGTTTTGTAGATTTAACACAGATGGATAAATAAATTTATGGTCAAAAAACAGTACAAACTGCGAATTAACACGTAGATGACAATAAACTAATTTACTCTCCGGAAGCAAGCAAGGGACCATCCCATCAATTCCAATCTAGGGCCCTAAGGTAAAGGCGGCATATCTTGGACAACTTAACCAAGCAAGTGACCGAATTACAAACAACATTATCTCAACGTAATGTACAGCACGAACAACGTAAATTCAGTTCACGATCCGAAACACGATCAGACCCTTGCTGGTACCACAACATATTTGGTAGCTACGCAAAAAGTTGTTTAGCTCCTTGCTGTTTTCAAAATCAGCACGCGACAGCTGCCAGCATCACTAGCAAAATTCGGAGAAACCAGCGAAATGTTCGTCCACGCGCGACGAAATCTAATCAAATGTGCTGGTATCACTATAAATTCGGCAAGCAAGCTCGACATTGCAGCACTCCGTGTGCATTCAAAACAGAAAATTCTTCTATCCTCAAGACCCACAGCAAAAAGTTGAATGCAGATCAAACACGAATACCAACGTCATCTTCATCAAAAACAAGTGAAGTACTTAAGCCACCTATACTACATTCTCCGAAACCAAATTTGAAAGCATCGAAATCGATCTTAAAGAAACCAACCAACCAAACTGACAAAGCTACATGCGGGTCTGTAGAAGCGCATCCCATAAAACTGCAATCTTTAAAGGATCCAACGAAAACAATATCGAAAGTATTCGATAAAGGACACGCGACCTTGGATCAAAGATCATCGATTTCGAAACAACACGAGACCACGCACTCGAAAAAGATTAAACAAAAAGCTGTACCCACCGTCGAACCACGCGAAGAACACGCAGTTCGTGCAAATAAAAGGCATTCCACTAGAGTAATTTCCCCAGGAATCACCAGAACCAACGTGAAGCCAGAACAAGAAGATACGAATCAATTCTTTATGATTCCCAAGGAACTCACTTCGTTTTACCGCAAACGGATACAATCAAATAACAAGCCTATATTTTTCTGCTTTTACAGCACAATATAATTGTCACAAGAAATCAACACAGACGCAACTGCTCATGGCGAACGCAGAAACGATAATGAAAAATCATATTGTCAACAGGACGGAAGGAGATGATAATAACATTGTCGGAAGCGTTCACGGTCAATATTTACGATATATGCAATAACTAATTGTGTTTTTCTCTTCTGCTAGATGAAACTGTTAAACCTACCCACCAGAACTGCCAGAATTTAGCATTCAACACTGGTTAACAGGTCAAACATCATCTGTATATTGTGTATATCACTGCACAGCACGCGCGTAACTTCCAAAAATCATATCCAATATCCGAAATGGAAAATCTTTTTTCATATCACAGGATAATATGGCTGTATTAACAGAAATGAACTAAACCATGAACTGAGAAATCATACAGTTTCACTGAATGACTATCACAATTGGAATGGTGAATTTTGAGTTAGCACAAGCATAATCTCTGGAGATGAAACATGTTATCCAGCTCTTTAACCTCTCCAGCAACCTTGTGGTGGTAAACCCTACATAAACATGATACTAATACCAATTTCTTTTCAAAACACAACATTGCCGCTAGCATTCTAGTGCGTGACACCGACGGACAGCCAAGAACTCCTTGACGCTTCGCCGGCGTGGAAACCTCCAAGAATTCCTAATATACAGAGAGGATGAGAATGAGAAATGAGGCGGATGCGGAGGTAAAGCGACCTTGACAGTGCTTCTGCGTGGGCCAAGGAGCACTTAGAATTCATCAATGGATTCACGCAGAATGAGAGACGTTTCCTTTGTACTGCAGATTAGTTGGTAATGCCACACACGGGACATATAATCGCGTTGTCGGTTCTACTACCAATGGCACAAAATGGAAATCATACGTTTCCTGTAGCTACGGTCATTTTTCAATGGACAAAAAGGAGGAATGATAAATTATGATAAAATACGTAAGAAAGTAATATAGATCTGCTGGACCATATTTATGTGTAAAGAAATGCTGTTTCATAACAAAAACGAAGAACGAGCGAACCATATATGACAAATAGGGCGAATTATTCGTGTCTCCTTTACCTGAAGAACAGAAATATTGACATTTTGAACAGCACACAGGAGGAAAAATAAAAAGTAATAACAAATACTTAATTCGCTCGTTCTTCATTCACAATTTGCGTCAGAAGACAATAAACTAAGAAAGAAATCTTAATTCATTATTTAAATTAAATTAACATTCACCTGCAAATATCACGACAAGTATGTGAAATAATTCATAAGGTATTTTTCGGAATTATTTATCATATTATTTCTGGTGCACCGAATACAAAAATAAAATAATCAGATAATGATTTTTCCTTCTATTCTGAGCAACATATCACGTCAAAACTGAAACAATTTTTTCATTAGGTTATGATATTACACCATTCAAAAATTGATTTGTAAAATGACAATATTTAATGTACGGGACTGTGAAAAAAAAAAAACTTAGGAAAGACAGCGCACGTAGTTATTGAAGGTAACTCCCAATACCGCTTCATCTTCGCAACAAACTCAACGCCGCACACGTACGCGCGCAGACCGCATCGCAGTTTCCTCCACGCAACATTCACGCGTCATCGAGCCCGCATTCGCGCGTCGTTGCCTACTGCATCCCCTTCCTGTCTCCCTCCCGGTCGAGGGCGGAGGGGGCGGGGCCAGCAATGTGCGTCAGTGCCAGCAGCAGGAGCAGCGGGGACGGGACGGCGACAGCAGCAACGCCACCTGCACCAGACTGACAGTGGCGTGGCGTAGGGAGGCGGGGATCACGAATGTGGCTCACGTCCCGGAGCAACGGCGGCGGTATGGCGGTGTCTCCGTGGCGTGAACGCGGGGCCCGCACAATCACCAACACGACCGCCGCCGCAGCGCCGTCCACGTCGTCACAGCCAACACCCTATGACAACGCCATCTCCATCAAACACGTGCCCATCTTTCATTACTGCCGCTTCTACATTAATTTCTACATTGTGCGCATTTTCAACATCGATTTACTCGCAAATTTGAATATAAATATGTAATTGCATTATTGACTTCTCCATATACAAATTTTTTTTTTTCGTTTTTCTTAAACAGAAATTAAAATTGATATTGTTATAAATAAACACTTCTTTTGTGGTATATTTTGTATCGGATCTCCAATTATGAGACATACGCATATCCTTATTTGAGCATGTTTTAGAGGAACCTGCATAAATACAATTTTACCCCCACAATCAAGTGTATTCAGATATTTACTTAAATAAGACCCCTTTATTGAGGTATTTTACCATATTGCATGTACGGACGTATCTAAGAAATTAAAGTTTTCGGTGGTCACATATCTACTTTACAGACTTCGCAAATCAAATAATTCAATAAAACTATCAATAAAAGTATAAGCACCATATCAATAAAAGTATATTAAAGCCAGAAACATTGGTAGAAGGCGATTATCTTTCGGAATAGAAAATAGACCTACGTAGAATTTAGACCTGAATTGAAATTATGGTATTGGCAGTATGTTCTTCAGAAAACTATATTTATTTTCAGTATATAATTTTACAATTTGTTTCCAGTTCCAACTATTAATTGTTCTATAAATAAATTACTCATTAGCTCACTTCTTCACAAATTTGCGATGGTCTAGTTCTCCTGTTTTCTATCTCAATCCTATTTCCTCTCACTTTCAGAAATAAAAGTTTCCTTGTTGCTGAAGAGAAGTTAATTAAAACATCCAGGTCCCAAATTTCTACTTTCATTGTTTTTTCTTAATTTTAACAACAAATGAATGAGTAAAATATGTAAATAATCAATAAATGTTTCATCCTTAAGAACATTTTTATGACGATTCACGTTATATAATAGTGATATTTTTTGATGACGTGAAGTAACAATGTTTCAAAATTCGAGTACAGATCTCATTTCATTTTATAACTTGAGTAAAGTTTAGTTGCGGGCTGGAATATAACTATATCATCATAGGTTACCGGTAAGCCACTAACGATACCTTTAAAGTGCTCTTCGAAAAATATAACAATATGACTACATATAATATTAATCTATATACTGAATACGTTCTTCTGTGAATTGTTTCAGCATATCACCTTGCAAGTAAGATTGATATAAACATGTCTATTTTGATGAAATGAAGATTTAAAAATGTCAGCGGTGTTCGACTTCATTCAAACATTCTATATGTTTGCAAAAATTCATTTTGTCTACAATCTTTTAAAAACGCTTCTAAAATTAAATTTACTTTTCTTGAATACACCTCCCTTATCTCACTATATCAAAAAGTCGTCAAATCAGTGTCTCGAGGCAATGACATCGATGGCTCCATTCAATCTATTTTCAATATCACGCCGGAAAGGAAACCAGCCAATACAATAGAAATATACTCTTCCTCTCTTTTATTTTGAATAAACGTTTTCAAACTTAAAAATAATTTGAAACCTGAAATATATTGCAATCGAGGACCAATCCCAAAAACTTATATTCTCTCAGAGGAACCTCTACTGCTCACAAAATTTCAAAATATTCTAAATGTTGGACCAAACATTTATTGAAATATAAATGGTATTACAAAAATGTATCTGAGGATAATAAAAGAAAGGTTTTAAAACTTGTCTCAGAAATTAACCACAAATAAGATGAATCCTAAAGGTAAGCGAGCAAAATTTGTGTCTGACATATATCTAGAAATGACTCCACGGAACTGCGATGAAATCTATCGAATACAGGGTCTAAAATATACAAAAATGAGTAAAAATAGTCTTTTATGTGCCTAAGGAATTTTTTATACAAATTTTTAGGGACGAATATCCAACGAATGCCGAAATGCCATTCACTAAAATCGTCCTATACCATTCAGTTTCTAAGCACTTTTATGTTGTGGTATTCAATCAATTGCTTGAATAGATCAATCTTGTTAACACAGATATTTATTCACATAACGTACATTTCAAATTAAACAATGATTTATTTACTATTTTACAATTCATTTCATTTGAAGATAGGTAGTTAAAATAATTCAATAACTTTCATTTCGCAATTAACAAAGTAATTCTGTGCACTGTTCTTCTCGAAATTGGAAAACAAATGACTGTATGAACTAGTCCTGAATCCGAAACAGATGCTCGTTTTTTTCTGAGTGAATGTCAACTTTGAAGTCGATGATTGTTAGTTAAACTTTTATCGGTCCTAATTTAAACTTGTTACTTTGTGAGAGTTAATTTGTGGTAGTATATTCTAAAATTATTATTATTAAATTATACAAATAACTTTACTTCGTTTTTCATGAGATAAAGTGTTTTTATGAAAACAATTCCTAGAAATAAAAAAGTCTAAACCACAAATGAATTGTTACTTTACCTTTACATCTGACTCTAACTTTCTTAATTAGTCAATATTCCGTGGGCCTTTATTGTATTATTTTCGTGTGCAAGATGGTTTCTTAGTATCAATGATTTTTATTTACTTGTTCATTAAAGTCCATACTCATGGCGTTGTTTTTCTCGTTCCTCGATTATAACGAAGGGACCAGTTATAATCGGAGTGAAAATTTTGCAGGGTACTGAAAATGAAAATGAATGTAATTATTCTCTTCCTCACTTCATTAAACCTGCGTATCACGACTCACGAACTGGAATTCACGTTGTCAGGTGAATGCTTGCAATTTATTGTAGCGGTTTCTCACGGATTTGTCTACGTATTTATCAGTAGAACGAATTTGGTCACACAGATTCCACCCCAAACGTGAAACTTCAACAACATTATTTGGAATGCAGCTTGGAAGTTTTGGACATGCTGCCAGTTATTTCTCTGAAGTTAATTTGTAAAATTGGAGAGAAAAAAATTACCTCTTACAACCAATCAAAATCCTGCAAAATATGTTGTTAGACTGTGGAGACATTTTTTGAAATATTTAGATAGAACCCGGACGGAGAGAGCTTGTGGTCAAATCGGATTATCGTCCCTCTATCAAAAGTAAGGTAATATTTTATAAGATCAAATCTCGGAAATAGAGAACCAAAGGAAATCTCGTTCATAATTAATCTCTCGGAGAAAAGAATAAAATATCTTGGAGAAGGAGGAAGGATGCAATGGATTCGACACTGATATTTTATGTAAAATGAAAAATTCTCTGGGGCATGCAGTGGAATGATGAAAGTTATGAAAAATGTCCAGTAGCTGAGATTCTATTATTGAGTAGCAGAAATCTTATCTGGATAACATTTAAAATAAATTCAAAATAGGTAAAATTTTATTTTATTCTGAACCGTTTATTGTTTCAAAGAACGCGCTAAATTTCGGATTTGCAGCCGGAAACGTAAAAAGCTATAACCTCAAGACTTACTTGCCCTATGCATTTTAATGAAAAATATAATTAGTTCTAATTGTTCTTCTTAACATAATGTGTTAATATAACGCAAATATACGACATTAATATTCGGCGAAGAATTGCTTATGAAATTTACACTTAATACTTTCAGTTTGTAATTGGCCAATCAGAACTTTTCAGGTTTCTTAAGGAAATAGATATGGAAATTAATTTTTTTTCATATCAATAGGTGTACCTGTCTAGCCTAGGAATAATAATTTTTCTGTTTACGGTTGCAAATGCGAAATTTCGCGAGTCCCAAGTAACAAAAATGGTCACCATTAGAAAATGGTTTGGTATAAAAATAAAATTTATCCGGCTCTCAGCTCTCAACACTTGTGGTAAATAACAGTAAAATCATTAATTTATTTGAAAATGGTTGTGGGACAAAAATAATAATTACACTTAAGATGTATCGACTCATTAGTCAAATTCAAAATTTTCGTGTACGATATTTCGTTTTTCTTCGAGTATATGTTTCCAGGCATCATTTAAAGATATAATGTACGTTTTTGTAGTATTTTGAAATAAATTTAGAGGTTACAACATTTAAATATGAAAGTATTATTGGCGAAATGACATTAATTAAGATTATTGGGTAATGCTTTTAAATGAATTATTAATATGAAATCATTAAAGTGTTTCTATTTTCGTTTAAAATAACAAACACTCTGACATAAAAATTTTATTCATGTGTTGTAACATACGAACCATTGTTTTGTGATAAATTTTCCTACGTCAAATCTTATTTAAGGAACTTGAAAGCAGACTTATAAATAATTTAATGGTTTTAAATAATAAACTAGACGACAGAAAATAAAAATTGATTCATCAATGTTTGAAAAGAACATGGTAAATGTAATTTGTATATTTTAATCACGAGGTCCTAAATGGTCAATTTTATGACAGTTAGGGGATGAACATTTCTTAAAAATCAATCAAAAGAGACAAAAACCTCTCTGATGGTCACCTAATATTAAATATACACCCTCAATATTACTTTTTGTAAGGCATTCTCTCAGTTTATGAATTACCCACTTCTCGGAGTAACCTCCTGCAAATCACTCTCACTGGCAGAATAGCTGCGGCATATATGACTGCTAGATTCAATATTCGGACTGGGAGAAAACTAGCACATGAAACGACCGTAGAGCGGTCGTGAATATATCTTTAACATCCAGAGACAAGCGAATCTTTGTGATGGAAACCAGTAAATGGATATAAATCAATCAGGACTGCAGTATGCAATGCAGTATGTTCTCAAAAATCACCCACTCTGCACCTAGTTTTCAACCAAGAAATACAGAGATAGTTTTCTGCTAGATCTTGCTCTACAATCTTGCATGGAACGTAAAAAGTGAAATCACATTCGAAGAAATGATGATCGAATCATCAACTTGAAGAAAACTCTGAAGGAAACGTTCTTGCAGATACTGTTTTAAGACACATTCTTTTATCTCCCATAATCGTTAATGTCATTACATACGTTCTCTTTCTTGTAATGTAAGTTTTCAACTACTTTCATTTCTGTTTTCAAATTTTTCAAGTTGTTAGCACGCTTTCCAGCTACCGATACTTTGGGATCTACTTCTTCCATTAACTCACCGATTTTCCTGCCATAGTATTCTTCAAATAAACCTAACAAAAAAACTAAATTAATCTTCACAAAATCTTTGTGTAAATGTTGGCCATAAATTTACATCGTTTTTATAAAATCATTAACATTCTATTTTTCACGATACGTTCGGCTTTAGACATACCTGAAAAATATTTCTTTAAAATATATTACTGAGATGATAAATATTGAATTGAAATTATACAATTCACAGAATTCCATTTACACGATTCAGAGAATTCGATTTATACTGTCCGAGGAAAGGAATCCCACGCAAATGGAAATAATACTAACAATTTTTCTTGTGTTAAATAAATCCATAAAGAGATTAAACAAAGCGAGCAATGTTTTCAACTTTTTGTGATAAATATATTGTGTAACAAGAATTTTTTGAAAAATTTTACTCAATCAGAACATAACCTCTTGACTTCTAAACCAGCACTTAATTATTTTGAATTTTCTTCCTTCATTTTGTCATCAATTATTGTAATTTATCACTATTATTATTGTAGTATATAAAATATATTTTATAATTTATGATTTGGTATTTATTATTGAAATGTATAAATTGAAATTGCAATCAGTAGTAATTATTGATATTTTTGAATTATTATTATATCTCGATCTTAATATGGTACCTTTGTTACTTATCATATGGCAGGAAGGCAAGACCTTGTGGTCAGAGTCATATCCGGAAAATAAACTAAAAATGCATCTTTCAGTTTCCGTATTTATCATAGTAACATGAACGTCCCTCAATCACGGTCAATCGCGACGCTCTTGTTATCAACTCTCCCACGTCTCGAGCAATTCTCTTGTCATTAATGCCGCAAACAGTTGGTATGTTCTTGTCGTTAACACCACATCAGCCTCCGTCAAATCAACTGTCAACAACTGATTACGACTTTGTGCAGTCCCATGCGTATGAGATTCGGAAACAATAAAAGATACAGTATTGTGCACAAGAATGAAGCAGGTAATGCTTTTGGTTCAATCTAAAGCTTGAGGAGTTTATAACAACCACAAATTTTAGTATAGTAGAATGCTTTGGTTTAACATTTGTCAATTGTTATACTTAGTTTTAACATTGCACTACTGAACGCGATTGCGATATATTGTTGGACACCCTCATTCAATGTTGAAATGCTTTGATTCATGTTTTGTTTACCGTTCGTGATTGATTATAAATAGAATGAGTTAAATTAATCTCTTATATCATAATAGAAATTTTTCTCGTATTTTTCTGTTATTTTTATTAGACAGAAAATGAAATACATAATATAATATTATTTTATTAACCAATGACGGAGAAAGCACGAATATGTTTCTTTAAGACAAAACTAAGTATTGATTTTCAGCCTAGAGTTTATTTGTCTTGGATAGTATGAAAATATTGTTAGCTCTCAAAACAAACAAATAAAAAAAACTTTAAATCTTTATAAAAATAGTTCATACATAATTTAATGAAGAGTTAGTAATACACATTTACTAAAAGATGAAGTGTGACTATGTTGGACCAGCTAGCTTTGTGATCTGAGACTCTTAGAAAATACAAAATGATTGCAAAGGTTCAAAACTTCAAAGAGAATAATTTAACAACAAAGAACGTCATAGTTGGAGCTCGGAATTCAACAGTTCACAGAATGGCTTTGCAATGTTCCGGAACATTCCATTCTTGAAAATCACGAACCTCGAAGATGTTGAACAGAAGAACGAGATTAAACGAAAAAGCTTCTCAACTATGAACACTGATGTTCCCTCATTCGTCTTCCATACGCTTCCTTCGACTCTCCCCGTCTTGTCCGAAGTACACCTCCACGTCACCTCCTCCAACGGTACAAAGTCTGCTTCCATCCTTCCTCTTCTCCCCTACTTCCCGACTCTTGCCGAGCTAAGTTAGACGTGTTAATTTCCGCTTTGAGTTTAGTTGGCTTTCGGCGAAATCATTCCGCCTTCGTTGAAAGACCGATCGAGCGACTTCAGAAGCACGTGGAATGCATTTCGGGGTTTCACAGTCAGCTCAGAATTGGCCCATGACGTTTGGACTAAGACAGCTAACGGAAGAGATGCGGGGAACTTTGTCACAATCAACACACTGACGCAAATTGAAATTTATTAAAAGGTTGACTCAAATATCGGGAAATACGACGCGAAATGAAAACTGGAGTGCACTTCAAAACATGGGATATATTTTCTATTTTAATTGTTAGATAAACATGGTAACCATCAAGGGTTATTGAAGGAAATGTACTTAAATTGGAAGTTCTAATCATAAAGCATAGTTGACACATAGAGTTGTGATGTGGTTTCGTAGAGAGTGGAGTGCACTCTTCTGTTAGCTATACCGATGAATGTTATGAGCCATTCACACACAGTAGAGTGATGAGGCTATTGAAGCATCGATTGTCGTGCTCTTGGCGGCATATTGAAGCATCATAGACTGTACTAAATGACGAATTCATTTTTTAATGAATACAAAAATGATAAATTCTTTTAGGATAAGCTAAATACACTTATTTTTGTTAGAAGTTTCAGAAATCAAAAGAATGTTTTTTACGAGTCTTTTTCTCTCGTTTCTTTTCTATACACACATATTCGGAATACAAAGTGAAAAATCTAAATGTTTCTTCTTACTTTAATTTCATATTACACAGAACAGACACGACACACAGAAAAAAACACCAAAACGAATGACCTATAGTGCTTCTTCTTTACTGAACGAACAGCGAACGCGTGTACGTTGGTCGAGCGCATATGTGCATATACTGAGAGGTGAGTGAGAGTTGTGGGGTACGAGTGTAGTAGAGTACGAGTTACTTTGCCACATGTTGCTGGTAACTACCGACTACTATTCACTACTCTACACGGGTATGTATAACTATACTAAGTATTAGCCTCATTACTCTACCTATGAAAACCGGGCTTATGAGAAACTTTTAATGAATGTTGCTAGGGTTACTTCCCACTTCCCAATCTTCCATAAAAACTTTCTACTTCAATGCAATTAATATAGATTCTTACTTAATAACTTTTACGATTGTTTAGCATTTATATTTGTACTTTTTAAATAGGTAATGACGCTGATATAATGCTATAAAAGTATTTATGTTTGTACATTTATTTTGAAATTCGTGGCTTAGAATGTAATTTAAGAACAGTGTGTTCTTAAAATGATTTGAAGAGAAATTACATGTAAATAATAAAAGAAACAGTTACAAATTTTCATTCAATGTTGCATCTGTAAGCTATTATTTTTTTAAATATACAAAACATAGATTGCGTTGAAATTTAGGAATATTTTGAGATCATTTCCTAGTTCCATCGTTAGAAAACAATAATTCTCTGATTAGTTAAGGTAACGGATGGCAAAGCACGCTTTATGATTAGATGTTCGTGTATATCATTCGAATTACAATTTTGGACCCACGTAGAGTCAAAATGTTTGACTTGAAACGTAATTTGAAACGTAAATTAACACGTTTGCATATGAAATGGGTGGCATTTTTCAACCCTCTTCTCAATACATCACAAGAATCGATCTGCTTCAACCAGTAGCAGTATGAAAGTGGAGCTGTCAGTAGTCAGAAAGCAGCACGGTTAATTCGCCCGACACACAAGCACTAATACGCATTATTGGTCATTTGGACCAATGGGGAAGCGACATAGCGAGCAATGGCAGGATGCCGTCGTCACCGCCAATGCGGCTCGTCTGTCCGGCAGGATAATCTAATTCCTAGCTAATTCTGCGGAAAGCCAGTTAATGGAGTCCCTTACGAAAAGGCGAGTGGGACGCCTGTAAGAGCTGAGCAACATTATTTTCCGCTTTCAGGAGCTCTTACACGATGTCGAGATTTTGACTCGTAGTTTTCTCCACTTGTATCTAACACTGCATATTATGATAACTATGGTATATAATCTATTTCTTTAGATCTTATGACAGAATGACCAATGTTTTGTTGAATCAAATGTATTATTACTTCTAGAACTGTTTACCATAAAAATCCATGAAGGAATTTTTAATGCCATTTGTATTTAAAAACGAAGTATCTTGGTTACCTTGTTTACAAAAAATGAAAATTACGTACTTTAAGGGATTTAGTGTCTTTGATCCAGACCACCCATACCATTTGATGAAAATACGTTTTCATTACCAAACTCAACGAGGAAATAGGAGTTTTCTTTCCTTTCGTAATGGTTGATTTGTCTTTCATACAAATATACAGTTATTAAGATCTTGATGAAAGTTTGGCCTCCAAAACAGGAGAAAGATCACTTCTCGAAGAATTTTCAAAAACCCAGTCCTACAATAAAGAATTTTAATATATCTTAATGAAAATTTGCTCACTCGGAGTTCGAAATTAAATCAAAAATCCTGTCAACAAAACTGTTTATGTCCAAATTAAACATCCATCGGGGTAGAACCATAGGGGTGGCACGGGAACGGAGTTTACGCATCAACTAGTACCCTGTAACATCAGGACCAGTGCCGTATATAGATTTTGAAATATTAACACTTTCAAGTACTTGGCTAGTCAGAAATTCCTAAGGCGATTAAGGGCCGGGCCCGTCGCCGCCAAACAAGGAAAAATACCGCAACTAAGACTTCCCGTCTATTGTGAAGAGATTGAACAGTTCCCATCTACTTCTGGAAACTGAGATGAACGCCCTTAAAGAAGAACCCTCCCATCTCTTCCTTGTTATTCAAAAATTCGTCAGAACATAAGGAATGGCGAAGTGAAAAATCATCCCAATAGTGTAACACTCAAGCAATTAAAAGACCGCATGAATGAACTTACGAACCTTTTCATGTTATTGAAGTAGCACGTGCGATGCGAATAAGATGTTAATAGTAATAATTATTTTAGAGTAGTTATTATTTGGTCTTAATGGGGGAGATTGAAATATTAGGGTTTATTTTCCATAGTAATTAAAGTGTTTTGGGGATATTTCAAAAGTTTTATCATGATTTTTTATAGGTTTATAAATGACCATAGGTCAAATGGTGTTTCGAAATGATCATGCTGGTGACGGATTGGGTACACCTGAGCCGATCAACCGGCTCTTGCGTGCAGGTGCGACACGCGCTTGCGCAGTTCAGCAAAATTGACATTCCCGCTTTGAAGATATAGTATATTCTTCAGTAACCGGCTAGAGGCTGTTGTGTAAACAGCGAATGTATCCAAGCTGCAACTCCCTCGCAAAAGGGTGGTTTAAAATTACCCCACCAGATAGATCCAGCGACCGGGCACACGAAAGGCAAGCAAAATAAATTCAGAATTCTTGCATCAGAGAGCATGGCTGTCGCTAGACCTTGACAGTCGAATGACGATGGACTTTCATCTGTCTTAGGCTGCTTCTTTTACGAGAAACGAGCTCGAGGAAGAAAATACGTATTGTATCTCATAAAATTCGTTTTATGCCAATTTTTTCATATTGAAACATTTATCTGGAATTCACATTGTAAATAGTGTGAATTATTTCTTAATTTCAAGTTATTATTAGCAGAGCAATCAAAGCTTCCGAACAATGAAATCTTATTTTTTATAAGCTCCAATGACATTGATTCTACTTCAACAATAGGTGTATTTTTTATTGAAGTGATCTTCTTTGCATTCACACTTGTGAAAACGCTGTTTCTAGGATTCTGCTTGCAGCTCACATCTTCGGGCTGATTGTACTCCGGCAGAATTTTGTGTTTTGTGTTAAACAAATGGAATCGGCGCTCTTTCATGCAAATGAGTGACATTTCCTAATAGTTGGTCTTCCATCGATTGTTTCCTGAAATCTCACAGGTTGATTCAAATATTACACCTCTAGAGTTATAAAATGAGGGTAAAAATTGTACTAATAAACAAGCCTCTACCAATAATCAAATGCATAGGAACTTTCATACTTGCCAGAACTGTTTCAACAAGCTTTACGTTCTTCGGTGGTAGGTTCAAGAACGTTTCCTTTCGACTCACTTGACAATCGAAACTTGCAATTCGATGCGTAATCGACTCGTGACGTCGCTCGAATTTTACGACACGGGCCGCGGGCGTGCGAGCTGCCCCATGTAGCTGCACAATGTTTGCAATTAAAGCTCGCGATTTATTTTGTCACACACATTCATTGTGGAATAGTGAATGAAATTGACTTAAGAGAACGGACTGACCCCGAATAAATTATTTTTATGCAAGAATACAGTACACATAATAAACTTTATAAATTTTATTGTCAAAAAAGCAGTTACAAACTTGGAGGACCATAAACTAATTTACAGTCCGGAAGCAAGCAAGGGACCATCCTATCAATTCCGATGAAGGACCCTAAGGCAGAGGCGGATTTAGCATTTCAACACACTCCTCACAATAAAAATAGTTCGGTAAATGTTATAATATTAATATAATACCAACAAATTTGTATTTTAATAAAACACAAGAATGTAATTTCACAAGTACGTATTATTATCAAACTATATTTTATTCGCAAATTATTGATGATAAATCGTGACTATTAGATCTCACTGAATTCAAGATCACAAGAATTCACGACTTCCTAGGCAAGAGTCCAGTGAGTCTGTATAAAATAGGAAAACCGGACAAAAACCAGGGTTAGGATGGAGTAATAGTCATAAAATATTAGACGAAATGTTAATAAGTAAATAAATATTTATTTACGTATTCCAATTAAGAAGCAGACAGACATAATTTTTAAGAAATAATGGCAAAGAAGATAAACGTAATGTGTGAAATGATATTGAAAAAAAAAGACTGGTGACTCGCACTATGGTGACATGCATCTTGCCGTTCATCCACGAATTATCCCACACCAGATCACTATAAAATTATTCTAACTCCTTACACATGAATGAAAAAAACACCAATAACCTTTACGCTTGTTCATCACTCACTGAAGATATCATATTAGTCGCAATACGTTTTCTTACAATTGTTAGTCCTTCCAAGACATGTGCGTGTCCTTCTCACTACCTGCTACCGTTGGAGCACACCGTCACCGTCGTAATGGCTGACGGCGGAGGAGCGCTAGTGACGTCAAAAGTGGTTGGTGATGCTTGCGATGTTGTTGGGAGTTTGCGGTGGCGTCCGTGGGCACGGGTGCGGGTGGGAGCGGGAGGAAACTGCCTTTGATGGAGTCAGGCAAGGTCGGTTGTGTTTGGCCAATGCGACGTCAACAACGCTTTGAACGCACCGCGACCGCTGCCAACGCCACCACCGTGTTGGTCACTGAGTAATACACGTAGCGATTGGCGCGCAGTGGGCCAAACAGATTTTCCTGGCGCACTAATTCGGTTTCGTGCGCTCAAAAAGAAATGAATAATTTTTTATCGTACTCACAATTTATATAATTATTAGTAAAATATTACATCGTTGCCTGAAATCGTGACTTGACTGATCTTACTGGTACTTACAGAACTGATAACTTTGAAACTATGGTACGTAATAGTCATAACCAAATAATAAATGCTGCTAATTTGGTGGCGAGTCAAATCTTCAATTTGTTTATAAATTTTACTGTGAAAAAAAATGTGGAAGGCAATGACTTCATTCGAACGTCCGATGTTATGTACGAGTCCTGGCATCTCAAGAAGTGTTAAATTTTTTTTCTACAACATTGAAGTCAAAGAAAAAACTCTACTTCACCATATCGTACATTTTTTTCTATACTACCGATTTCTCAGAAGAAAAAAAACTATAGAGGTTTAAATACAAATCAACAAAAAATAGATATTATTTACTCATAGTCTAATTTTATTTTCTAGCAGGAGAATATTTGAAAAATATTAATTACGATTTAATGGACTGTTTCTGAAAATTTTGGTATAAATGCAAAATGCAGCTGTTTTAAATTATTTTAAACAAACAAACCAGCTTTCTATATTGGAAGAATAGTACTTAATAAATTCAATAATTTTATTGGCATTAACACTTCGTAAAATTTTATTCTTGAATAGACTATTTACTTACAACTATCGTAAGAACAAGAATAGTTTTTCACGGTAAATTAGTCATATATTCACAAATTTTGAAGACTTTTTACTTCAAAGTAAAAAATGAAACTAATTTTTATAGCTATACTGTTGTTTTACGAAAGAGACAGTAAAATTATAATTTTTTTGCAGGTCAATAATTTAATTATGGATAATTTTGTTTTCAAAACAAATACAATTTAGGCCCACTACGTAGCAGTGGCGTCGTAACATTGCAACGTTGGGGGGAGAGGGGCACGGGATGCAACCGATGAAGCGCGAGGGACGCACAAAATGAATAAACAAGTGAAGGGATTTACATTGTGAATACAGTGGTTAGTTTATATCGCTGTTGTGCGTCATTGGGCGGTCTCTGTCATTGACTACTTTATTTGGCCTAACTAATTAAAATTTCGTTCCAACACAGGAGTATTAAATTTTGTGGCCTACATCTGGGCTATAATTACGTAAAAGGATTAGATGAGTGGAGGAGAAGTTTTTATAATGAGATTGGATTCAACCACAGATATATCCTATAACGAACAACAAAATTTTAGAAATGAACCACCCCAATATTCTCATGCTAGAATCATTATATATATATATA
>NNCF01126735.1:380883-430868 GCA_002313205.1 Laupala kohalensis | reverse complement strand
ACATTCAGGGCTGATGTCTTGGACAGGCGAAATCGCGAAACGAAATCTACCTCGTCCAACTCATCAAAATAATTGGATCTCTCTCGAATCCAACGTGGACGCCTTTGTGGCTCCTCAAATATAAGGTCTTCCACCGTTTCATCCAAACCGTAGCAGAACATTGCGACAAGCAAAGACAAATATAGAGAAAAGAAAAATTTCAGCACACGAACCTAACCAACAAACAGACAAGCACGAGGGAAGTACACAAACAATATGGCTGACAAATTTCGAGCAGTGCTGGAGAAAATCGCGATTTGTGCTGGTAATCGAAGGGTCCCCGAGCGTTTAAGAGTAGATCACGTTTTACGTGTAAATCGAGGTTGGTGAAACGCGAATTTCGATAATCGCGATTTACAACAGAGAAGATCTCGTTTAAGGTATTAAACGAACGTGGTGAAATTGGCCCTAAGATACGATCAGCAATGCACAATCATTAGTAAACAATCTTGTTTGAGATTGTGGCTACTGTCAGGTAGTGAAGCAACCGGCCAGAGGGGACGGTATTCTCGATGTTTTCCTCGTTCGACCGGAGGATAAGTTATTTTTTTGCGACACTATAGACGGTGTAAGGGACCATCGCGTAGTTATCTTAGAATTTCACAGGGATAATTCTCAAATTTCCCGACCACAGGAAAGAATAATCTATCAATTTAATAAAACAAATGTACCATATTTCCAGTTTTTTCTACGTCAAAATTACGAGAAATGGGCTGGTACGGGAAGCTCCGTGGAAGAAATTTTGTTAATCTTTAAGAATATAATATTTAAGAACCTAGAAAAAAAATTTCCCCGTAAAAAAATTTAAAAACTATTCTGAATACTATAATAGTTACATTAGACTTTGAAAGCCAAAGTAATAAAAACGGTTAAAAATGAAAAAAAGGGACTGACTATCTAATCACAAATTTCTCTGTAAACAGTTATCAATAGCGAAGAAAAATGCTGAAGAGAGTTTTTTACAGAATTTTTTTCAAAATAAAGACTACTGTGGTCGCAATTTTATAAATGCCTGAAAAGACGGGAAGGGAATAAAGAAAGAACACCTGCGATTAAAAAAAAAAGATGTATTCTACATAGAACAAGGACAATATTTGTAGCTCATATTACTGGCCTGTTTTCGGTACTTCGTTTGTTAGCGACAGTTTAAATATGACAAATAATTCCCATGTAAATATTTTTGTTGTAAATACTTGGATGCTGTGACATCGAATTTATAATAATATGAATAAATAATTTATCATTCACCAGAAAATACCAGAGGATTTACTCAAACTAGGTGGGAAAACCATGAATCCGTACCTAGCCAGGCTTCTTGCCATTACGTTAGATAATTCATTACCAAAGCGACTGGAAAAAGGCTATCGTGGTACCACAAAGGAGGTGATCACTTATTAGTTAGTAATTATCGACCGTAACTCCATAGTATGTAAACTGATGGAACATATTATAGCAGATTATTTGAAAAATACTTGGGGAAAAAATAATTTTCTTCATCCTGCCCAATACGGTTTTAGGTCCGGGTACTCACGTGAGAGCCAACTTATTTCCGTTTGCCAGGACTTAACTGAGTCACCTGACGAGAGGGGAGAACTGATACAATAGTTACTGATTCATCAAAAACATTCGATTTAGTGCCACATGATCATCTTCTTGCAAAAATCACGAAATCAGAATTGTTGAAATGGACTGAGACGAACAATGGACTATACGTTATATCATCAGATAATTCCTGAAGTTTCAAGCGGTAAATACTTAGGTGTTGTAATTTCTCGTGACTTAAATTGGACAGAACATGATAAGTACATAACTCAGAATGCTTGGAGAGCGTTGAACTTCGTAAGACGCGTACTTAGAAAAGAGAACTCGAAATCTAAAAGCTTGGCATACACTTCATTACTTCGACCTATACTGGAGTTCGGAGCCGCCTGCTGGGATCCGTATAGGGAGGGTCAGATCAATGAATTAGAAGGGATACAAATAAAGGACGCAAATTTTGTTAGGGATAATACACGTAATATTATTTTAGAGTGGAGCACACTTTCCAATCGAAGAAAGTGAATGCTAGGTTCCACCAATCGAATTACATTAGTCGCAGTGACCACACGCGTAAAATAAAATGTAGAAAACAGAAAATGGATATTGGTAAATACTCCAGTGTGAATAGAACCTCTGTAGACTGGAATAAATTCTGCAGCAACACTTCCGAACTTACCAGAAAGAGTAAAATGTTCCCGCAACCCTCTTCTTGCTTCTTCGAAAATGTGAAGTGCAGTGTGGGGTGATTGGAATCTGAAGGTATAGAACATGCTCAGAGAGAATTGTAGTAGTGAAGTGTAGTGATGCGTGGTGAAATGTGCATGATTTTTCACAGCAACTGTTTCGGTTTTATTTTTTATAATTATTAATTTCTTTTATTTATGTTATAGCAATTACTTTTACGCTAAGTGTATAGGAGAAGTAATGACATATGTGTGTATATTGAGCGTGTTTGTGCGTATGAGTGTATTTCTGTATCTGTTTATAAGCAAAAATGTGTTGGTGTATGTATGTGAATATACATACATAAGGGTCCCATGTAGATAATAATATTTTTTTAAATCTATTTCATTTCTCGATGTAACTTTCTAACAATTTTACACAGTGTGTGTATTTTATAGATATTTGGGCGATGATTTTTCATTTAACCCCTTATTACGTATACTGTATACTTTTATTGTCTTCTTTTGTATCTGCCACAGAGCATTGCTCACTTGCAGATTAATAAATTATTATTATAATCTCGTCCTGTAACGGATAGATAAAGCAAAAGGTATTGTGCCGATGAACTGTAAAGGGCTTATTGTAAAGGGTTCTAATGACCCTGCAATTGACGGGCCCTAAAGCCGCGCACACACACACTCCAACACACACTAAAAACCGATGAATTTCATAACTTTTCAGTTCTCCATTCCTTAGGACCCCGCAGAAGATCCTTATTTAAATAGGTTTATATAAAGATAGAGATGACTCGAAAAACATTTCAGAGAGTACCGAGTAGCCCGAAAAACGACAATAATATTACTGACACCGGCCGTGAAAGCTTACATTTATATAGTACCGAGTAGATTCTCATATTTTGGCGGATCATCTGAGCGGGCATTATCATCATCTAACAGATACATAAAGGGCGGAGATAAAACTACGAAGGACTGTCCACAATATTATTTGATTGTATACGGAATGTAATGCCACGCAGTTGACTGCCCGCTACCGGTAGATATAAGAATCAATGCCAGAAAATTTTTCTGTACAATGAGTCTTCCATGCGGAGACGTGTCACTATTTGACATTTCTTGAGATAATATTTTTATTATTCATGTCACAAACATAATACGCGTCATATGTATACGCTCGTGAGAGTGTCGGCTAAGAGAGTACGTCTAAAGAAAAATCATAACCCTATTTTTACTGTTGAAACATTACAATTGTGTGGATGCTGCAAGATGCAATATGCATTCAGGAGCTCCAAATGCTAGAAAGTGAATTATTTTGTATAACTGGGACGCCGAAACTACACACAGAAAAAAAAGTTAAGAAATAGCAATTCTGATCGAGAATCGGGGTTTAGGACAAATTTTAAAATCGCTTCAGGCAGAGGAGACTTGATCGTCTCTAGTAAGTTGTAGTTTCTGAAATATAGCTCGTGAATGTCCAAGTTTGAGGGTATCAAATTATGGTAGGTGATTTCTAACAATCATTGAACGGGAAGTCTGAAGATAAAAGTTTTTTTTTTGTATTTTTAAATATAATAGCAATTTCATACATTTATACTTTAAAAAAATATTTTTCTTTTCTAACAATGTGCGAGTTATTTATTCTATTTTTTTCCAACGACATACACTACGTGTTTTGCTTCATAAGTACACCAGTATACATCGTTATATCGTCATTGAAGTAATGAATGTCCTTGCATTCGGAGGGATTTTCCAGCGAAAACTTGTCTGAACGTTACATGAACATTTATGGTGACAATAGGTGTGCTATTTTCACCATGTTGTAATGTCTCTATTGACTTATAAAAGTTTTCTCGTCACTGAAAGAATAAAATAGATATTGTTTATCCCACTTCAAATGTTTTTTTTAGAAAATACAGCAACATTTCTTGAATTGAGATCGTAAAGGGGAAATATTTGTCAACATCTAATTTGTCCATGAATCATTTTAATCGACAAGGCAGTTTGTTTCCAGAAGTCGAATCGGACGAATTTCACCTTTTAATCGAGATAACGCAGTCTCACGAAGATCCAATCTCAAATGACTGTCTCCTGAAGATGAACAACGAGAAAAGAGACGCAACATTCCGCCATCAAAGAAAAAAAAACGGACTGACTATAAAGAAGTCGCGACGTGAAGCGCAAAGCTTAGGTACTTTCTATGGAAAAAAATTTTTTAAGGGCAAAATGAAGAAATCAACTCTTTTGCTTTTCTATTCAGAAAGAGATTGGAAAGGTCGCTTCTTTGAATCTACAACAGATCTGTTGTAGGGGAATCTAATTATGTAGATTCTCCGCTACGCCGTAAAAGAGGGATTCAGGCACTTTTCACTATTGAATTATGCCACATCGGGGTGACATTTGGTTTGTCGACGTATTTCTGAGGAAGAAGTGGACTTGCTTTTTTGTGGTGATGTTTCACAATAATAGGATAACAGAAAAGATGAATAGAAATAACGTGTAGCTTACAGTAATAGAGAAATTTGTCGACTTATAATATCGCTCTGTAATACAAATTCCCTCCAAATCAGAGAACTTCAGAACTCTTCAGAAACAAAACCTTTTTCCGATTCTTTGCATATACATGAAAATTTTCATACACGTAATTTTTCTAATGAATATTTTTAAGTTACAATGCATTGGCAAGTTTAAATTCTTAAATCTCTCGATAAATCCAATTAAAAGAATATAATATGGAGAGTTTTGGTGGTCCGTAATTACGACTGTTATAAATAATTACACTAGTTTTACACACATAGAAACTCATTATAAAGGAAAACTTCATTTAATGTAAATGTTTTTGAGCTTTGTTAACTAATTAATTAATATTGAGAGGTCTCTAATGACCTAGTTCTTAGTGAGCCCTAAAACCCCAATAATAATAATAATAATAATAATAATAATACATAATAGTAATACATTAATGCTGGGATGAAAGAGATGTACTCACATTGTAATGTTGCACAGTTACAAAAAAGGTTGTCCTTTGAGTACTCTTGATATAGTAATCTTAACAAATCCATAACCGGTCCTACTCCTACACAAAATCGATAATCGGAAATGATCTTCCCAGAATTTACGTAGAGTCAAAATTTGGCATTGCTATTTCTTTTAGGCTATGAAGGGAAAATGTATATGTTATCCTAATAGGATATAATGTTCACCCTAAAAAGATATATATATATATATATATATATATATATATATATATATATATATATATATATATATATATGTCCAACCATTTTAACTAGAATATTGAAGCTAATACTCAGTTGAATTTCGTCCACACACATCTTTCGTAAAAGTTTCAGAAGAACTGAAAAAAAAGTTACAGCCATTTTCCCTGTTGAAACTGCGGATACTTATCTCATTTAATAATTTGTATTTGTGTCCAACTTCCGTAAAACAAGCCAAAGTAGAACAAATCTGACAATATTTGAAGAATTAAAGTTTTATGACATTAAAAAATACGTTAATTATATGAAACAAGGCATTGATCGAAAAATATATAAAAAGGATTTTAATTCCAACAAAAACTGTGTTCTAAAATTAGAGGTTTCGACACAATTGACAGAGATATGATAAACAACCACTGATTTACTTACAAACGAAACGATTTTCAGTAACATAACCAACGAGATTGAATAATTACTAATTTCAATTCAACCTCAAAAGCGAGGAAGAGCCGCTGAAGCACGCACACTCGTTACTACGCGCACCGGTGCGGTTGTCGCCAATGACGATATCCGCCTACGACGCAACAGGTGTCGCCAAGGCGGTGACGACCAGCGACGAGGCGCCGCCACCGCAGCATACCGACATCAACGTCGTTCACACAGTGGGATGTATCGACAATTTATGTTTCAAAACTTCAATTTTGACATGAGACTTTCTGGAATAGTATAGACTAATTGAATGGGAGGTCGCAACTATTATGGTTTCATCAATTCTTGCAGTCAGGGAGCACTGAGAAGATTTGTTTTAGCTTCTCGCATCGATCCTAGAGGTAAGTTGGTAGGTACCTCACACACGGGCGTGGCCTCCGAAGTACCCCACACAATCTGTCTAAGAGAATCTCTGGAGGTCAGAAACCAGGGATACGTTTGATTGTATAAAGTCATCCCTTCATCAGCTTGTAGAACCATTCTTCGGGGAGAATACTGTTAGAAAAAAATAGGTGAAAGGATTAAAAGGCATGTGAAATATGGGATTACAAAACAAAATTACAGGTAGGAAGAGGGTATCATGTGGGAGCACAAAATACAGAAAACTGAAGAAGAATGATTGATGACCAAGATATGTTCTCAAACTACATCGTGAAGGGACTTACGTACTTTTGTTACCTAGTTGAGTAATTTACATTTTAGCTATTTTCACTCAAAAATCGCAAAATCCTTTTGTGGTCTCTGTGATGGGAATTATAGAGCCCTGAAAGTTTTATTACTCTTTTTTTCCGTGATTTTTTATTTCGAAATATTTTTCAACTTTTCTGTTGTTTCAAACATGTATAACTACATGTACATTTTTTTTTCAATATAACTACAGGTATACAATGTCCTCATTGGTAAGTAAATGTGAATTTGCAGTATTTTATTCCTTTTTCTTTGTTTGTTTCACTGCGAGGCGAAAAGGTGGAAGCACCCGTGCCGGTGCGTACACGCTAAACGACGCACGCGCTTCAATAAGTGCCCCTCCCGCAGCGTCCAGTGTTGTCGCGCACACGCGCGTACGTGCCGGAGACTCATCAATGCTTCGGTTGGCACCTGATGGAACTACAATCCAACACTGAATTTCCTTGAGCGCGAAATGAAAGGAATATCTCGTTTAAGAAATTGAATCTGATTAAAAATATTAATGTTTTGGACTCAGTCATGAATTTATTGGGCAAGGGCAGAAAAAATTCTGTGTTCTAAATTGTTCTTAATAAATGACGAAATACATTGATCTGCATATTTTTTACCTAACTAATGAAAATAAATATTAAATTTGTCTAAGATGCAGCAGCTATTTTCAATGGATGCATTGTATTTGACTTCAACTTGTGTAAAACTTTGCTAGATTCAAATACTATAGTGATCAAGTCACTGTGTTCATTTTCTCACTATGGTTCCATGTAGATGCTTGATAGATCTTCCTATACATGACAGACTCTGGACTGAACGGAGACGCAGTTAACGAACGTACCTACTATGTCATAACACCATCCATGGCAAATTCGTTTCGACGTTCCAATTGGCTGTTTACTAGGCATTAGACCAATATATATTATCTTCCCTTAAAACTGTATCCAAATGTACCCATTTGATCTTATTCTATTAGTACGCATCATATACGTCATTCTATGTGGAGGGAAATGGTGGGACCAGATGCATCTGAGAAGAAACATTGCTTGATAATTGAATCCGCGCCAGTTTGTGGTCGCATCACATGGATTAGACCAACCAAACACAAACAGTCCTACGAGAATTTTCAGTCAGATTTGATCAGGAAGCCAGCCTGCAAATCCGATACAAACGAAATTTAATTTTCCGGTTCACTCCCTCTTCCATTAATCCCTCCCCTTCCCCTTATTTTTCAAAGAGTATAATTCAAATTAATATAAACCACGAACTCGTAGAATTTAAGAGATAATTTTCAATATTACTTTAGTAAATTTATATTACAGCTATTTTATTTATATAACATTATTACTCCAAATACATATTTCAAATAACTATTACTCCAGTATCAAGTCAAAAGTCAGAGATGGTTGTTTCTTTTTATTATGATAAACTGAATTTACACAGCGTCGTCCAGAAGTTTTGGTTGGTCTCTTACAGACAGTTACACTCACTTCCACAAAGTTTGGTAAATATAATATCAACAGATAAATAGAAATACCAAATAAATTATAAACATGTTTTACAAGTAAATGACCGATATGATACACATTTACTTACCGTGCTAAAAGAATATTCTTAAATAATAGTTTTGCAAAAATATAACTAATAATGCAGATCAACATAAAATGCCTTCCGTATACAAAACAATGGAGGAAAGGATCACAAATTAAAGCAAACTGCAAGGTCATTACTTGAAAATTGATTCAAAACTGCTATTTTAAATATTACCTATCATTGAAGAAGATGCCTAATTATAGTGACCAGATTATGATGGATTATAATTGGATATTACTTACGCTTCAAGACAGAGACATTTAAATAAAGATGATATATAATAAAATAAATGTTTCCTATAGGTTCTTTGATTTCTAAATTATGGTTCTTCGAATTTTCGTATTTATAATTATTGCTTGAGTTATCAGTCATACAAAACGTCTTATTGCAACGTTCGCAAATACATTTTTTAAAAATTAAATAAATAGAAAAGAGAAAGAAAATGTCATATCACCAAGTCTTAGTATTAGTTTTATTCAGTAAATTCTTTCGTTTTTCATCTATCATAAATGTAACTTATTATGTAAACTTATTCTTAGTTTTTGTATTTCAAAAAATTATGTTCGTTAATGATATTTAGATCTAAAACAAATTAATAAAATAGGGTATTCGAATTTCGATTGCTGGGTCAAGCTACTCATTATAAAATCTGTATTAGAAAAGTCATAAAAAAATAAAAATTACACTTATAGAAAATGATATGATATAAATTTCCATACTGTAATTAAAACTGTTTTAAAAAACATATTAATTAATTCAATCAATCAAAATTTTTAACATAGTGGTTCTTTTACTATTACTTTTTTTAAATTAGTGGATAGCTTGCACATATATATTCACCTCGCTAACTCAGACGCGTGTGAAATAAAAAAAATACGGCTAGCAGAAATGTTTGAAACATGAGTTTTACATTTCTGTTGAAATGTGTAATGTATATTGTTCTCGGAAACATTATGTGAATAATGTTGCACGAGTTTGAATGAAAATTCTATTTGTGGTAATACGAAAAAGAGAAAGAAGTAGGAGAATAGTAGTTCGAAAAAATCATACTTTTAATTAGATTTGTTGCAATGTTTCACGATTTCATTGATATCCTCAAACAATACTCGGCTGCTATTGTTTATTTTCCAGATTTTTAAACTAATGCAACGTGCATTTAAAATGTATCATAATAATAGAATACACCGTCGTGTTTGGAGTAGAAATTAAAATCATTACAAAAATAGCCTTTGGGGTTGAAATGTAAACAAAAAAGTTTGCAATAGAAATGCGACGATTTATCCGTACACATAATACGTTTTTGGGTTTAAAATGCAGAGAACAAAATACAGAGTTTACGCAAAGTCTAATTACAAAAGACTAATGAAGAGAGGTGTGTGTATTCTTTTATTGATCCTACATAATACAGCCAACCACTCTAAAAATACAACTATTCCAAAAAATTCTATAACATCTCCAATAATACCTGCAATAATTTATTTGCAGTAATGACAAAACTACAGTTAAAATACACTTCATATGAGAAATAACTTTTCTTTTCTTATCAATTATACAGAAAGCATAAGGGAAGTAAGAGCTCTAATGACCATGCGGTTGACGAGCCCTAACCCCCCCCCCCTCACACACACACACACAAAAGGGAAGTATTGCAATCGAACGAAAACAATTTCCTATTTTCAAATTTTGACGGTGTAGTTCAACATGCAGATGTGTAGGCAACATATACTTTGTAAGGTTTTGAATATACATTTTTAAACAGATTGAACTGTTAAGTATGTCGCCGTGTTTGGTAATTTTAATATGTTTATGTATCTTGTCTATAAATTATATTATATTGTTATTGAAATGAGATTATTTTATTACTGTTTTGTGGTTAGAGCTATAATTGGAAAGTTGATTGGGTCACACTCCAGGTTTTTCATTGTGTTTGTGTGAGAGTAGTATATATACCATAATTTGCAAATTCCGTAACTTCTATGTTTCACAATTATATCTCTAATACAATTGAATTTGGGAAGACATTTGGCCTTATTAATTAAATTATTGACAAAATATGACATTTTAAAATTAAATATTTGTTAAGTGCTGAACAGTACCTATTTATAAGTTACACTATCATCTTGTAAATCTAGTAAAAGCAAGATTTTACGTATGAAACAGAAAACAAATGACCCGACTTAACCCTGAGTAAGTATTGTTTAAATGTTAGAGAATACAAAATAAGGCGCATAATACAATACAATGAAAGAAATCTCAGATGATAAATGAACCAATATAACACCGTGAAGTAAAATAAGGATAATATATAGAATGTACCAGAACTACACGTAAGAATTCGAGGGATGATAGAGCACGTTAATAGGAACTAGACCCATAAAGGAACATGTCCGAAAATGTCACAATAAGGGATAAAATGATAAAGGCAGAGTAAGAACACAAAACAAAAAGGTGACTAAAATGCCTTATAAAGAGAATTGAGAATGTGATATGGGTGTGACAATGTGATATACCATTAACCTGAACTGTGTTTATGCAATTTTTATAAAAGACAGCCAAAACGCAAAAGAAGTTACGTTAATACTGGAGTAAGAAGAGCAGAATAACTATAAATCAAGAAACATATACCAAGCTACAATATTCACAAAGATTAGGCAACGCAATAGATCTAAAATTAAGATTAAAAGTTGTGATATCACTTGGAAATACAGAACCACGTACCTCGGCATTCTGTTTAACAAGACAAATGACCTGCTGAAATCACAACCATATGTTAAAAAGAAGAGGTGCACTAAAAAATATACGTATTAACACTAATTCTTAAACAACCAAAAATTAACATTATGTATAATTTTCACAATAGTTAGATTTCGATTGTCTATTTTATTTTAATAGGTTCATTCAACTTCTATGTGTCTTAGTTATACACAATCAATTAATTAACTTACAGAATTACTTTTTCCTATCTTCATTTTAAATCAATTTTACAATCTTTGGCTACAAGAGTGAAAGAAGTTGAAAAAAATCTAAAAAACCAGAAAGAAAATAAAAGAGGTATAAGCCACATTGTAAAATGAATAAGCATGTTATGAATTATGAAAGTACAAGAATTCTAGGTAAGGAAGATTATCTTTTCAAAAGACTGATTTTTAGAAAGCTTTTATATAAAAACAAACAATAATATGAATACACAGTTAGAAAGTAACATATTCACAAAAGATTATGACAGCTTATTCTTTTTACTAAAAAAATAAAGTTGAGAGTTAATTTTGTTAAGTTGTTAGTACAGATATTTATGCTATTGTTTCTCAAACTGAAAATACATGTACAGTTCTAGAGAAACACTTGACAGAGAAGGTTGAAAGGTTCAATCTTCTGAAATGTTTTATAATTGTAAATAATTAAAGTGTTTTTATAAAAATGAAATGTAATGCATCTCTGTACCAATAACAAGATATTTTGTAATGAATAGTATTTTCTGTAAATAGTGTAGATAAAATGTGCAAATGTTATAGAATGTTGAAACACTATAGTTATTTTGAATATGTTGAGTCTGAAAGAAGTGTTGTAAAATTGATTTAAAATTGTTATATATGTATTATTGTTTTGAATCTGTTTTAGTATCTGCTTTTATGTTTTCTTGAAATAGCCCTGATGAGGGGGTCAAACTAATCTCGAAACGTACGTAGGTGATTCCGTAATCATCATTGTATAATGAAAAAGAACTTGTAACAACTTTATTAAATGCAGATTAGAGAAAAGTAATTCTATAAGTTAATTAATTGATTGTCTATAATTAAGACATATAGAAGTTGAATGAATTTATTATGTATGATTGTTGCATATAAGCTTCAAAACATCACCTCAAAAATTACAAACTGCAGAAACCAAAGTAATGTTAATGATAACCCAAGCCAATATATTCTCACCCATTTATGAACTTAGCAACATTACTTTTCTAATCCTTCAGGTCTATCATCCCGCTAAACAAAGAATTTCAGATATAAAGCAGATATCACTTTTGAATCCTCCCTTAAAAGCCTTTATGGAACCGTAGAGGTATTGAAAGAATACCGACGGACATCTTGACGGTCATCAAACCTGACCTACCGTACTTAAAAGACAATCATACCTTTTCCAGCAATACGCCGGATCTGCGATATTATGAAACCAATTAAAAGATAATTAATGCAACATTTGTAATATTTAACACATTGCAAAGAACTTAAAAAACAAGTAAACAATAATGAAACCTACGATTAGGATAGTACATGCCACTAGCCAAGTGGCCCGGGTTAATCACTTATTATACCATTTGACGTTGCAAGGTGAAAAGCACTCTGGTCTTTTTCCGGCCTACACATTCTAATTTCACACCATCCGTTTTCATTCGTAATGAAACAGTTTTAGCCCAATCAAAAGAGACACACAACCTCTTAAAATTTCCCACAGATGACAATTTGTATACACTTTTACATGATCTCTGGAAACATAAGTAGATGATGCTGTGCTAATAATTCTCATACACAGTTATAGAATGAAAACCATGAAGGAAGTTTAAATGCATTACATTGCCATCTTGAGTAAAAATAATTTATTTATGCAAATTATATACTGTATGAGTAAATTGATAACAGAAGATGAAAATGAAAAATAAGAATTGGTAAGTGCTCAACTAATGTCCAATATATAGTATAAACATAGTTGGAAGAGTAAATATGATATAATAGAATAAAATATGATATAATAGAAAAAATGATTATCTATATTATAGACAAAGAATAGGCATCTGGTTAAAATTAACCGTGAAAAATGCCAGAAAAAGTACCAATTTTCAAGCACATAATAGTATCCAGACATTTGTAAATAAGTAAATCATAATTTATAATGAACGTAAATAGCAGAATTACTATCATAAAAGTCAACAAAAATAAATTCAGATAATAAAATTCCCAGAGAGGGATTTGAACCGTAGACCGGGGTTTCAATGCATTTATTATTATCCGCACAATAGAGACATGTGTAATAATATATCAAAAATACTCATTGATCTACCTGGCGCTAAAATTTTTGTTATGACTTTTTCCGTATGGAAAACCTAATGGTGTGAAAGAGAAGGTCGTAAACTTGTCGGAGGTTGTATAGGAGTAGATTTCCATTCCAAGTCCCTTCAGAGTGAGGTTGTCGAGGCAATGTTAAGGATGAGAGATGAGTAACTTTCAAGGTTGAATAGCGTCTTCATTAGCACCTGCGAAAGAAAAATCTTCCCATTGGTTTTTCGTACTTGCTCATTAGAAGCACCTACTTCGTCCAAGATTTTTAGTTTCTTGGATTTGAAAACAAAAATAAATTTGATCTTTGAGGGTAAATACGAGTTATTGATACAAAAAACATAATAATCTCATAACTTTAAATATAAATATTTTAAATGATTATAAGAATCAGCGCCATATAAAAACATAATGGGTTGTGTTTGTGGAGTACAGATATACATTTTTGGTAATTAATTAAATTATTCAATTATGAAAAACTAGGGAATTGCCAAAATAAAGCATTTTAAAACAACGGAAATAAAATTTTGACGAATTGCAATCACCCGTGTTTAAGTAGTAAATATGTTCTATTGCCACGGAATTCGTTATTCATAATAGTGAAAAAAATACTTAAGCGGAAATTACTTTACAAATTCAGTATAGGACATGATACACATCCATTGTAATGAAGATATTTGGCTTCGTGTGGAACGGGAATCGGAAAAAGTAATCAATAAAATTATTAGAAATTTAAAGGATTCTTCTTAAGGGTTATTGCAATTAAAACGCAAAATATGTTTACTATTTATGAATTACGAGACCCCAAAATCAATAAAAATTGGTTGTTAATTAATACATCTGCATCTTCACTCGCATGACTGTTGACTATGAAGTTTACTAATGTGCCCGCCAGAGTCCGATTGCGTCACATGCGGACAATCTACTGAATGTATCTATGTGAGATCGAATAGAATCGTAGAAACAAAATTATATAAAGTCTGTGAAGAAAATTTTTTTTAAGCGTTACATAACCTAAAAAAGAAATGAAAACCAAAGACTTCAAAGGTCTCAATTATGCGCTTTGTTTATAAAACTTTCTGTGTAAAGTGTATTTACCTTCTGCCTGGATTTTAAAATAATTTGTAATTACTTACATATTAGCATACGTTACTGAAAACTGTGAGTAAAGGACTCTAATGACCCTGCCGTTACGAGCCCTAAAGCTCCACCCCTACCATAAAAAACAACGGTGAGTATTTTTTTAAGCTTTCTTTCTTCGTGGTATTTAATTCTTGAAATTAACAAAAGTGAAAATTTAATAACTGATATATCAGTAATGAAAATAAATAAATATGGAAAGTAACACATGAATTTAGAATATTATATAATAAACCCGGGAAACGCGGGATATAACGAGCTGAAAAAATTCGGACCTATTGACGGGTCCCTCTGCAGGGTCCGTCTGCAGTTTTAATACCCTCTGCGGGGTAAAATATTTACTTTCCCTCTGCAGGGACCCTCTGCAGTTTTAATACCCTTGCAGGGTAAAATATTTCATTTCACAGTAACAATTTTTCTTTGAATAGTGATGTAATTTTTTGAATGGGTGTTTAACAATGTAAATAAATGTTTTTCAAAATGGTTATGTTATATTTGTATATTGTTTTATTTGAACATTTAGAATGTCCAGTAATGATCGTTATAAGTTTCTTCTCAAATCCCGGACAACGCAGGGTATTTCTGCTGATGAAATAATAAAATAGTTTTGACATGCTTCTATAAGAAAGAGAATGATATTTCGGAATGAGAGAAAATACTCCGCCTATAATCACCTAATCTCATTGTAAAAATAATTACCTACTGTAAAGTGTAATCGGCGAAATAATAATAATAATAATAATAATAATAGATACGAAATCCGCAACCCTGGGTCATATATTCCTCACATCCTCTGGAAAATTACAAAAAAATTGAGCTAAATTCAATGCAAAAGAAATAAATTATTTGCGATCAATCTTTTGAAAGAGTGACAAGACAAATGAGGAAACTCTGAGTAGACTCTCCGTATCGCTATCAGCAAATATACGTTCACTTATCAGCGAATGATGTGACGGGTAGGAATTAAAAGAACAAGACATTTTCTGAATAGTCAATTTGACTTTTACAGCAGTTAAATAAAAACTTTTCTGAATACAAATTTGGAAAAGATAACCAAAATGAGGTATTAAATTTTGAAATTTCGCTGAGGGAGCAGTAAAATGAGATAATTTTCCCTTTTGTCTTCTATGATGTGAGTGAGGATAATTAAAATTGGGTGAGGTGTACAAAATGTAAGAGAGAGGCGAAATAAGATAGCGCCAAAGGAAATGAATTATTTTTTAATTAGTGTCCACAGTGGTTCAAACAATAAGGGTGACTTTTTGTTACCTATTGATTACTCGTCTAAACTCAAACTATTTGAAATGTGAACGTGAACAATTATTTTCTTTAACATCCTTTACGTAGAAAATATAATGTAATTATTGTTTTGTATTCGTAGCATTGCCTTATTAGAGTGTGGTTTTGTTCAATAAATAATTATGCAATTAATCTTTAGTAAAAACATGTGATACATAACATATTTCTATTGAGTTGTTAAAAAAACTTGCATAGCATACGAAGCACATTATTCAAAGTAATATGATTGCAAATAACAATTTTTTTTCAAAAAATATTAGATTAAAAAAAAAATTTCAGCGTCAGTTTATAGCCACATGTATAGTGAATGTAATTATATTATGTTATTTATTCTAAAAAATACGAATATGAAAGTGGTAAATCCTGCCCCAGCATCCTCTATTAATTATGATAACTTAATTAAAGAATTTGTCGCTCCCTCAAATATCGATAAAATTTCTTCTATTTGGACACGTTAGTTTCAAAATGAAAGTGCGCAAGTCCTACAATAACTCTGTTACAGAATAAAAGTTGAACTATCCGGAAACATCACTCCAAACGTTTCCCACAGTAAGGAACCTATATTAATTATTTAGATGAAAGAAATGTCATGTTATAAGGAAAAAAATAAATTCATTTAACCAGGGATATCAATGCAGTACGAACACTTAAATTAATTAGGAAACCAATCCAGTAACTGTTGTTGAAGCTCTAATTTCATGCAAATAAGAGAAGCAGCAACGCTGAAGGATGAAGTAAGGATTTGATGAGTGCTTTAAGGGATTTACCCTTTGGATTGTGTGGATTCAAAGCGTGAAATCTCCATAGAGATCCCATTTCATAAACCGCAAGCACTGCTGTGGAGTTGGCGAAGCAGGCCTCGTTATTTTAATCACCAAGGAATGATGCGAAATCGTTAAGCGTGATGCAAACGTTTTACAACACTTCCACGTAACACAATGTGACAAGGTCTTACGAATGAAGCTATTTGACACAAATAACATTTACAATGAATGAATTTTGAAATCACGAAACATAAAGAACAACTTCTTTCCATTTCCGAGTAATTACGGGAATAAGCCAAATTTGCAGAAATAATGAAAAGTAACTACTAATGCATTGAATTTTATCTGACTAGCGACGGTCAAACAAATTTGAACTAAAAATGTGCCTTTTATTGTAGATTTTTGAACATTTATTTGTCTTAAAATAAACTACAATTAACGACAATTACATGTAAAACATGATAAAGTCAATGAAATCCTGTGTAGTAGATCAAAATAAAGTTTTATTAATTGGATTACTTCATTAAAAATCTAATTGATCTTAACTAACCCTCCACTACACTCAATGCATTCTATAAAATTAATTCAAGTACTTTATAGAAATTTATTTCATGATATTAAAATATTATGTACGTTCAATTTTAGGAAGAAAGTATTCGTCAAAAATTTGATATTGAACAACGAATGCATCATGATGCATACTACCGATGCATTATATTACCACGATTTATTTGCTAGTGCACTTTTTCACTGTTATACATATTAATAAGCATGTCCTCCTACAACATAGCATTTTCCTACAACAATTATTCCGGTATTTTGTTACTCATGTAATAGAAGTTTAGTTACGTTTGTTTAATACTATCTGAAACTGTACCAATAATTCACACACTTAAATAATGAAAAATATCATGAGAGCTTGAATGTATAATATAGCTTTCTCGAGTAAAAATATTCGTCTGTGAACTGCGAAGAATTCTTTTGTGTTTGTGAACACAACAAAATATGTGCTGAACTCCCTCAGAAATTGTCTGCAAATAAAATACTTTTTGAGATATTTTTGTCGTACTGCGCCTTCGTAACAACAGTCTATCTGTTCTAGGTCATGTGAACGATAAATATTTGAAAACGTAATCTTGGGTGAAAATTTACTATTTAAAAACTTAAAATACTTGATTCATCACCATTCTTTCTTCTTTTCGTCAGCACACACTTCTCCCTTCCGAATTTCCTAAAAGGCAATTTTAAACTGTGTGAAAGCTAACCCCGATTTTCGAAGTATCATGAAAGGTATCACTTTGCTTATTTTTGTTTCGATAGTTCAAATCATTAAAATCCAAGAATAAGGTCTTCTTTTTAACAACAATGATTAAATACAATGAATATTTACACCATTTCCACGCATTTTTATTATTTCAATGTCCCTACTTTCAAAACTACTTAACGTAGAGACTTGAAAATTCTAACACTTTCTTCAGATTTCTATCAGCTATAATATAATGTGCTCCATTAGAAAAATACTTTTTTTAGTATTTCAAAAATCAACATTTTTATTTATTTTGTAAAATACATGTATTAAATTTTGAAGATGGGACGATAAAGGATTCAAATTAGAAAAATAACTTTTTTTATAACAAATGAACGGTTAGTACATTGAGTTGAAACTGTTCGAGTGTGTTTGTGTCACATTTAATTTAATCCCATTTAATACATGTTATATACCATGTCGTTATATACCATAAACTTAGTACCATAGTAAATACTTATATTTGTTTGTTTAATGTTACAATTATTATTGAAATATTTTTAAAAATAATTTTTGTTTTAACATAATCATGTTGCACATTTTAATAAATATTATAAAAATAAAGAGAGTTAGAAATATCTAAAATTTATCACTTATAGAAACTTTCTCTTAAACAAACGGCCTCATATAAATCAATAACACGACCGATATTTAAAAAAAAGATGATTCTTAAATGCGAAGGTCCAATTTTGGTCGATTTCAAATGGATCGACCAGTTTACGCGTTTGTATTGCTACCGCGTACCATTGGTTGATCTCATGGAAAATGAAAAGGGGATCTTGAGACGACGTTTCGTTCATGAACATCGTTTCATTTCTTATCATTTTTTGACAGGTTATGTTCCTCCGGTAACCGAGAAAAAGAATATTGCCGCAACCAGAGAAAGTTTCCGATAATTGCTTTAGTCTGAATGAAAATTGAGTCTCTAACTAATTTCATCAAGTGTATTTATGAGACATTATATAATAATGTTGAGGGAAAGATATGATTAAGCTTTAGGATTTAGAGAAAAGGGAACCCACAATTTGGCTGAATGAGAGGGGTTGTAGAAAATACGAAGAAAAAGAAAAAAATAATAGAATGTAGAAAAGCTGTGTCAATTTAATTATCCAGTGTAATACGACTCAATCTTCTCAAATTAGTAGTCCACGTCAATCGAAGAAGATTTTAAGAAAATATCAGTCTCAATAGGACAATGTATTTCATGATCAAAAGAACAATGTATTTCAAGTTATTTACCTTCAAATCTTTAATTACAGCACTTTCAATAGACAACATTGTAACATTGTTTATAACTCGAGGGTCCCTGAGGATGAGCTGCTAAATATATTTAAATGAAGACGTAATATTTAAGCGGTGGATCCATGTAGTATGTAGAGAAAATTTCTGTCTTCGCCAAAGAG
Source organism: Laupala kohalensis (assembly GCA_002313205.1). NCBI lineage: Eukaryota > Metazoa > Arthropoda > Insecta > Orthoptera > Trigonidiidae > Laupala > Laupala kohalensis. The sequence goes on along the minus strand of NNCF01126735.1, from coordinate 411,675 downwards.
ATGTATATATTTTATTACAAGAGATCTTATCATTTTTATAGGGCTTTACGGCTCGCGGACATCGAGGTCATTAGAGCCCTAAAATTTTGTACAGTTAGGGAAAATGCAGTTACGCACTAAAGAGATCTCCCCGCGTGTGGGACTTGCCGAATGACTCGACCATACTCAATAAAAACCCTCCTGAATTACAATATATCCAAATAAAAAAAAACATTATGAAAACCAAAAACAGAAAAAAATATTAAATTTAAAGAGAGAGAAAATGTTAATTCAAAGTAAAGGGAAAAAAGATTTAAATCCAAACCCCACCGAGAACTTTTAGAGAAGCCACGTTTCGTCTATGGATTTGAGTAATGAGATACGAAGAAAGATCAGATACGGTTCTGGAGGCCACATTCATGACGGAATCTAATAAGACGTATCAAAATCGGTTCATTATGCCCCAGCATAACATTCAAACTACTGGGAAGATTGTGTCGCCTTCGGCTGGTACTATAGTTCAGAGACTCCAGAAGAAAATGTTCCACGGTAAGTGTGGTGTTGCAAGTTTCACAAATGGGGGAGGTTCACCGCGTAAGAGATGACAATGGGTAAGATAACAGTGGCCAATACGAAGGCGTGTAAGGATTACTTCTTCGCGTCTGTTCGAACGGCATAATGACACCCAAGTCTTAACGGAGTCTTTAACCTTCCTCAGCTTGAAGGCGCAAGTTTGCCATTCGGCTTACCATGTCCCAAGAAGAGACGATCTTATGGCAACCTTTGAATTTGACTTAGGAACAGATGAAAGGTCAAGAACTGGCGTCTGAGTTTCCCACTTCGCTGCCTCATCAGTCTCCTCATTACCTATAATACCCACGTGCCCAGGAACCCAACAAAGGACTATTTCAAAATTTTAAAACAATAGATGGCTTATTAGATTATGAATTGTGTTGCGTAAGCGTGTCACAAGGGTACAGTGAAGACACTGACCACAGAGCACTAAAAGAGTCACTGCAGAGAACCACACGCCGTATTGAAGATAGCCGAATGAAATTCAGCGCCCCAAGGATTGCATATTTATCACAAGTGTACACGCTGCAAAAGGAATGGAGGCATCAGTGTATATGAACATATCATCCAAAGTGAGATTTTTTAGTTCTCAGAAGTGCTGTTTGTACACAGCAGCAGGAGTGTCTTGCTTTGAAATTTTAGACAGCCGAAAGTCGATGGTTGGTTGCATGAGGGACCAAGGTGGTGTGAGGGAGTGTGGGTATTTCACTGGGGGAGGTAGTGTGATGACGTTTTTCCTCTAGTAGTTGTTTAAAACGTACACCTGCTGGTCGGGTAACGAAGGTCTTGCAGCGTAAGATGAAATAAATTTTGGAGATGTAAGTGTTGCTGTGTGGGGTGATTTTAAACCCACACCAGTTTCACTACGTAAGATCCAAGTAGAATATCATGTCACTTGTTAAGAGATGGATCGCCAGCGTCTACTAGTAAGCATTCTATTCGACTAGTGCGGAAAGCACCAGTTGCAATGCGGACTCCTGCATGATGGATACTGTTAAGTGTACTTAGTGTCGACGGTGATGCGGAGGCGTAAACAATACTGCCATAATCTAATACAGACCGAACGAGACTTCTATACAGACGAAGAAGGCAAGTGCGGTCTGCGACCCATGATGATGTGCTCAAGTAGCGAAGGAGGTTAAGGGAAGAATTACAACGGGATTGTAGTTTTCGGATGTGATTGCGCCAAGTTAGTATGCTGTCGAATGTGAGACCCATGAAATTTGCGGAGTCAATGAAAGGAAGATGTTGGCCCCCAAGAAAAAGATCTGGACCATTTTGGAGATGGCATGTCCTACAGAAATGCATACAGCATGACTTGGATACACAAATATTAAAACCAGTAGACATGCTCCACTCGTGTAAACGGTTTAAAACCAATTGCAGTTGCCTCATGATGACAGAGATGCTGCTAGACGAACAATAGATGGCGAAGTCGTCAACGAAGAGAGACGCATGTACCGGTTTTCGAACCACTGACGCAATTCTATTTATGGCTATGGCAAAGAGAGTGACGGTTAAAATTGAGGCCTGTGGAACACCATTTTCGAAAGGATGAGTCGATGGTAAGTCAGTACCGAGGCGAACGCGGAAAGAGCGTTGAGATAAGAAGCTCTCCAGAAACAGAGGAGGACAGCCTCAGAATTCACACGAGTGCAATGTGTGTAAGATTCTGTACCTCCAGGTTGTGTCATAATCTTTTTCCAGGTCAAAAAAGAAGGCCATCAGATGTTCCCTTAATACAAACACTGATGAGATGGTAGATGACAACGCAACAAGGTGGCCTAGCGTTGACCGCTGTTTTCTGAAACCACATTGGATATTGGTCAGTTATCACGATTCCAGAAACCAAAGAAGGCGACGATTGATTATTCTTTCCAACAATTCGCAAAAACAGCTTGTCAGAGAAATCGGTCGGAAGATTAGAACGATCTTTTCCTTCCTGTGGAAGTGGAATAATTATGACCACACGCCACTGAGCAGGGGCGGTATGCTCAGTCCAAATATAGTTAAATAACTTCGGAAGGAATTTTTTTCCTATCTGTGGAAAATGTTTTAGCATAGCGTTATATATTTGATCAGGACCAGGCTGTTTCTTTCGAAAAACCAAGGGCAAAGGTCAGTTCCGTCATAGAGAAAGAAATGTTGTTTTCCTCGTCTCTGGAAATGGAGAAATCCAAGCAAGACTTTTCCGCGCGAGCTTTCTGTTGAAGAAACTTTGGAGAAAAACCGGAGGAGTTAGAGACACTTTCGTACTGCGATGCAAGTTCCTAAGCGATGCCTTTGGGTGAAGTTGCGAGATATCCATTTACATTGAGACCAGGGATGGAAAAAGAGGACCATGTACCTTGAATCTTGCGAACATCCCGCCATACGATTGATGATGGAGTACGGCTTGTGAGAGATGAAATATAAGCCTTCCAGGAGGACCACTTGCTTTCTCGAAGAGTTCGTTCTGCTCTGGCTCTGCACATTTTAAACTCAATGGGATTTTCAACAGTGGGATACTTGTTAAACCGCCCTAAAGCTTGGTTTCTAGCGTTGACCGCCTTTGCGTAATCCGAATTCCACCATGGAACAAGGCACTGCTTTGGATTACATGATTTAGGGATAGCAAGATCCGCGGCTTTTAAAACCGCGTTGGTGAAATGTGACATTGTAGCATCCTCATCGGCTAGAGGCTCATCGCCACGCTTGGTGTTGCGTTTAAACTCATCCCAGTATGCTCTTTTTTAAATATCCAAAGAGACAGGCGTGAAACCGAGGGGAAAAAGACGTTGAAAAGTATAAGAATCGGGTATTAGTCACTCTCATAGAGATCGTCAAGAACTGTCCAGTCTAAGAGCGGGGAAAGAAAGGAACTGCAGATGGCTAAGTCCAGCACCGAGAAAGATCGGGAAGCTGTACAGAAGTGGGTGAAGTGGACCGTGTTAAGGAGCAGTACATCTAGGCTATCTAACAGTTTTGCAATAATATCGCCCTTTGGGCACTTGTGTGAAGAACCCCACAACGAATTATGGGCATTGAAATCCCCGACAATAAAAATGGAAAAGGTAACTGGTCCATCAGATCGGCAAGACCGTTCTTCGTGAATGACTGCCCAGGGGGGATATAAATATTACAAACCGTGAATGTAAGGGATGGTAGGCTCCTCCTCATTGATAATGTGTGATAGACGCTGTATATAGAGACTTCTTTGGCATAGACTGAAGCGTCTTCGAGCACAGCGACTCCACCGTGTGCCCGTAGACCGTCTTTTAAGACCACCCTACAACAGGTGTATTCACGAGAGAGAAGAGTGTTTTCGTGAGAGATGTGTCTCCTGAAGGCATACTATTAGAGGAGAACGACGAGACAATAAGAGTTTTAGGTCATCTGAACGGACATGAATGCCATTCAGAATCCAGGAAAGATGAGCCATGGTCTGGAGTTTATCTGCTCTTTCTGCGATGTTTTGATTTCATTTTGTTGACGACTATAAAGTCAGCTCTAGCTGTGGTCCCCTCCCCGGGAGAGTCGCCGTCATTACTGCTAGAGTGATCAGTCGCGGACATTACAAGTCCACTATTTTTACTCCTTGAGCATCGACGACTAAAGGAAGATGAGCCAACAACATTTGAAGCTGACTTTAAAAAGTCAGGTTTACGGGACATCTTGGTGTTAGAAGTTCTCTGCCGAGAACGACCCCGAAATGGACGTCGGGGGGATCGTGCATCGGTAGACTTCGGTTTCTTTGAGGTAGTGGACGTGGATGTTGAAACATATGTGGATGTAGAGGTTGAGATGGATGTTAATTTGGTTTTTATACTTGGTTGGTATAATTATTTTACACCCCAGAAGTTCTTCTTTGAAGCCGGAAGGATCGTCCAAAAATGTCTGGTTTCCTGAGTCGCACTTCGCTGGTTTTTTGCATTTCTTCGAAATACACCTGACACACAAAGGACGCTGTAGGTCGTTTCGAAGAGTTCGTCGCTGAATTTAAGAATGTTTTAAGCATACTGACAGGATGTTTTATCAAGTAGCAACGCCTGCCTACAGGGGAAGAGTCCTTATCCGAAACTCGGATCCTTTGCATGTCTTTCTCCATTAGATACTTTCCGCATGCGTTTGAATTAGAAGGGTGACTCTCCTTACAATTCACACAGCACGGAGTCAACGAGCAAGGTGACGACTCGTGTGCTGGGTGACCGCAAGTCACGCAAATATCGCAGGACGACTTGCATCGATCGAAAGAATGACCGAACTTGTGGCACTTAAAGCACGGCAGATGGTTCGGCATATAGAGACGAACACGCAAGGTTATGAAACTAGAAGAAATAATCTCTGGAAGAGAGGGACGATCGAAGGTGAGGATTAGTGTGGAAGTGGGGACTAACTTTTCCTGAACCTACTTCTTGATACTATAGATATCAACGACGCCTTCGGGCTCAAAGAAGGCCTTGAGATCTTCTTCAGACTATCTGTTTGTCTTTCAACAGAACATCTACATTCCGCTGGCGGATGACATACTGTAACGTGCCAATTACTTCATCAATTGTCTTAGAAAGGCGAGGCACTTACCGAATTAAAAGTCTTTCCTTCTTGTAAACACTGCATGACAAGGAAGCGAGGCTTTGTGGGCTGTCGGTATCCTTACAGAAAAAATTGTTGTCCTCAACTCGCCAGGATTTCCATTCCCTCCGACACGGGTCGCCATGCACGGCAAACACATGTGTGAGCGTTCGGCACACAGAGAAGGCCAGTATAGAAGATAAAAGCGAGAAAAGTGAGAAACTAGGAATATAGGACAAAGGAAATTGAAAGAAAAGAAATACTCGAGAGCCTTCTCTGTATCCCACCGTCAGGACGTGGACCGACTCACTTCGATTTTATAATTGTGAAAACCAATAATAATTTTAGGATGAAAGGGCATAGGTCAGTGATCGTAGATGGTACTTAAGATGTAACAAAATCGTGAGGTTAATTCGGCAATTTTTTATTTTTTTAATTCTATTTTAAATTTTTATTAACGTACCATTGAAGTTATTTGAAGTGCAGAACACATATTTTTCGTCAAATTTTACATTGGGATATAATCGATTACAAAATAGTGCCCGACGGGTGATTTAATAAATAAGCGCTTCTTTTCGTGAAAGAACTACGATTCGTGGACAATGTAAAACAAACAAATGCCAAAGGACGTAGTCACACGAAGAAAATTACTTTTAAATTTATCTTCAAAAGCGATGAGACAAGATGAAGCAAAAGCGAAGAATTAGATATGGATATTTTACTTTCATTTGTATTTATTCCGACAATTGTTAATATTTTTTTAAATAGCCTTTTAAAATAAAATATTTTTTTTCAGCGTTTTCAATATTAGGAGTTTCTTACAGACATCATAATATATTTTATAAATCTTCTATTGCATGACTCGTTGTGAGTAGATTAATTATGAGATAATGAATTATATTGGAAGTCGAAACCGGAAATCGCACCCGGGATACCAGCATTATGCGTTGGTGCTCGACCAGTGCGCTAACTCACTCATCCCCTCCGTCTACCATTGTAATTACACTTGCGATTAATAATAATATAATTTGTCTCTCTGTTTAACCGCAATTTAAGAGATATATTGTGAGCATCATTGTGAGCAGTTTTGAAAGCATTTTTACTTCCCTCACTCTGGTTTTGGTAATTAAAAATATAATTACTTTATCATTAATTTTTTAGAGTGTAACGATTTATTCGTTAATGGACATCACAGAGTAACTTTTTTCTATCGACAAAGTAGAATTTGTAGGTATTACATAAAAATATCAAAACTTTTACATCTCCCCAAAAATACAATTAATAGAAGAACATTATGGTATTGTACTTCCTAATGAAATCTTCATTTATAGAAATTATTCAGAGCAATCTGATAAGAAATAATACTTGGGCTAAATGTAAAGGTATCGATGGATTAACAAGTGCTATTTCATTGAGATTTTTGGTGCATCTTTCTTTTGTTAAAACAAGAAATCATACAAAGTTATTACTTAAAATATGTCTTCAGTAGGGAATTAAAGTATATCCCCCTGACAGTAAATATGAATATATTTAAATGAAAGCACAATCCAATTTTCGCACTTGATATTATAAGATTGTATCATTCTATCACGACAAAAGAAATTCTAAACAGATATGGAACCGAGTTCAGCAGACGTAAATCTTCTACAGTAATTACACCCATAACTCGATTTTCACTTTCTTACAACAAGGTTTCATCTAATGAGAAAAATCTGTCATTAATTTATTAAAATTAATATTCTCATGAAATAAAGGATAACTTACTTAAATGATTTGAATTCGCAACCTGAGTGTGCGTTGATATAAAGTTTACAGTTATTTGTAGAAATATGAATATAAATATTATTGTCCATAAAAGGTCGTAATTTATTAATTAATTATTTAATTAGATTTTATAATCGACGTTAATATTAGTAGAATTTATTATTCGTATAGTTCAGTTCATTACTAGTAGTCATATAATACATTACTATAAATATAATGTATTCTAATTTATGTATTTAATGTAGACATAATATAGACCCCTCCGTGTCTACAATGTCAGTTTGATTGCTAGTCACCAAGTCATCCCGGGTTCAATTCCTAGGTGGAGCAAGATAAAATTTGTAGCTTTTCATTTCCATGTCTCAGTTTAAATAGTTGTGATGTCACCCTTTGCGGCTAACAACCGCAGTTGTAATACTTGGATATAGCAATTTGGATCCTATCTAGACCCTGTTCCTCCGATCTCGGTAAAATTTACGATGTGTCTAGTGAGTAAACTCACACAAAAACTGAGTCTTTGGTACTCATAATTCGAGGTCCTTAGCTGGTCGAAACAACATACATACGAGTACAAGGTCAGACAGAAAAGTAATGAGACTGATTTTTTATTTATCAAAGTTTTTATTTTTTTCAAACATCAATGTTATCCCTTCAAAGTAGTTCCCTTGGGCAGCTACACAACGATGGAGACGTTGTTCCCATTGTTGGTAGCAGCGCTGGAAGTCTTCAACCGGTATGGTCTTCAGTATGTCCGTTACACTCTTTTGACTGTTTTCTACAGTCCCGAAATGATGACCTTTGAGGATATTTTTCAGTTTAGGAAAAAGGAAAAAGTCACAGGGACTGAGGTCAGGTGATAGGGGGGCTGGGGAACCACAGGAATGCCTTTTGAGGTCAAAATTTCTGTTATGGAGAGGGCAGTGTGACATGGGGCGTTGTCATGATGGAGCATCCATTTGTCTGCAATGTCTGGTCTCACGCGAATGACCCTTTTTCTAAGCCCTTCAAGGACGTCTTTATAAAAAACTTGGTTGACAGTTTGTCCTGGAGGAACAAATTCTTTGTGGACGATACCCCTTCTGTCCAAAAAACAAATCAGCATTGTTTTGATCTTCGATTTGATCATTCGAGCTTTCTTTGGTCGAGGAGAGTTTGCAGTGTGCCACTCCTCACTTTGCCTCTTGGTCTCAGGATCGTATTTAAAAATCCATGATTCATCACCTGTGATTACACGACTAAAGAAATCTTGCTCATTAGCGATTCTGTCAAGAAGATCAAGACACTTGTTTTTTCGATTGTCCTTCTGCTGAATTGTGAGATTTTTCGGCACCATATTGGCACAGACCTTTCGCATGTGAAAATGTTCACTCAAAATTTGATGAACGGTAAATCTGTTCAAATTTAATTGTTCACTCAATATTCTTAACGTTAAGAATAGATTCTTTTCCAGTGTTTTTGGATTCTATATTTTTTTTCGTGTGTCGATCAAGAACTTCGAACCCTTTATCTTATCTTTGGATATATTTAAATTAGAGAAATTATATATGAAATATTTTAGACAAATAAAGTATCACATACACAATCACGACAGATGGATGAAACAAAATACCAAAAAGTGAATTAAGTATTGTGATACGCGATATTATATTTGTGGTTTTGCATACCGTCTTGACAAAGGTGAAAGATAATCTACAGATCGATGGTGAAGCATTTAGCAGAGTCCGTGGACCCAAAGAACAAAGAGGAACTAGGAACACGAAGTGAGCAACTGCACCTAACCTCATTAATGAGAAGAGTGTTTTTGTGAAGGGTATATGCAGGGTCGCGGTGACTCTCTAGTTGCAGAAGCAGGTGTAAGATATACCCATCTTACATACTAGGAGAAGTGACACATACGCATCTCCTTCACTCGACTTCTCCCCCAGATAAATGCTCACGCCCCATCAACCAGCTCGCACGCACAAAGTAGTTGATGATACAGGGACACCATTTCTATACTGTCCCTATGCACCACAAATGCACGCATTCGTACTCTACACGAATAGTAAAGCATTCACCATCGTGTGTTTATTTACTGAACACAGCCTTCTGCACACGAGAACCTCAACTCATGACAAAAGACATTCCAAGGCCAACAGGTTCCAAGACCAACAAACGCCACGCAAAGAATCATAAATAAATACATTACAGATTCTATGCAAGATACTGTATACAAAATAGGCGGACGCCGTAAGCAAACAAAAATCCCATGACGGCGTCCACAAGACCTGTCCCTTGAAGGGCGTATCAAGTTTGATATGGCCTAGATGCTCAAATGTCTTCTTTTATAACTCCAATACTTAGCAACAAAAATAATATATTCGACTGCACTGAGCCTCGCTGAGCACACGCAATATTCTGCTCCTAGCTAATTCACATCGAGGTACTCACACTGAGACGCTATAAGTGAAACCTAGCCCAAAACGAATTCCAAGCTGAATTCATATATATTCAGGCGGCTAAATCCTAACAACACGCATTCCCACGATTTGGGGCGCGTATTTAAACAATCCCGAAGAAAATATTCACTTCGACGCTGAACTTCAGCAACGCTGAAATCCGGAGACATCATACCATGCATCTCCAAGCTTCACCAACGCTGAACCAGAGATCTTCGAACCCCAACGCTGAACGCTGAGAAGATTTAACCCTCAGGACTCGGCGCCCACGGATTCAGAGTCCAATACAAGACACGACGCCAAGGTTCTCCACATCCAGTATCTGCGACCAGAAGAGTACTGGACCGCTATCACGAACGCCACGTCTCCACGACATATGTGAGATACACAGTTCACGGAGAACTCACAATTTACACTCAGTCGTCTGGCGTCACGTCTTCAACTTCAAAACAGGTTTACGTAAGAAATAAAAATCTTATTCAAACAAACCTTGCATTTCAAACCATTATTTATGTTGGTGAGCGAGGGAGATTCTATCCATTGGAGTCGATACTACACCTTCCCCTACCAACACAGGGAAGGGATAATCCTAGAAGGATATCTACCCGGTTCAGCGAGGCATCAAGTTCCCATGCTCACATCCAGCAGCATTTTGGGAATGAAGAAGTTGCACTACGGTATAAGTATCGGCAAAGTATTTATTTTCTGCTCAAAACCTCATTACGTAATGAGGACATCGGGAGAAGCACAAGTTTGGAAGGATAAAGTTAACGTGTTTATTTCTTGGAAGTTTTATTGACACTCTCCACAATTTGGATAATGAACACAACATGCAATATGTTCGCAATCAGTGATATACACAACATGGACCACGACAATGATTTTATCAATGACTACCCGGTGTGGTCTCGGATTTGAAAAGAAACTTACTTGGCAATCATTTCTGGGCCTACAAAATTATAAAACAATTCCCAAATAAAACATACAATTAAATATACACATTTTTTCCATTGGAATTCTAAGGAAATGCAGATACTGTGAATTAATATATTTAAATATATTTTACCATTCAGATCGGATAAAAACACTTGTCAACAGGTCTGGATTTTTTTAGCTTCTACTCAACAATAAATAAAACTTGCGAGAGAGAAACGCAACAATGAATTCTTATAAAACCACCAACATGAAAACGATTCTACCCCACTATAGGACAAAATATCGAAAATTCCAAAATCCCGTTTCTAGATATTTAAATTAACGATGTTGAGGTTCAAAAAGTTGATATCTAAATCAGTTCGTGAGATATACTGAAAAAGGCGAATAAAAGTAATGCAAATGGAGGATTCTCAAAATATCAAGTAGACAATGCTTTTCCCAGAACTTTGAAGTTCAAGTGTGCAAATTTGCATCATGCCCGGATAAAAAATATAATTTGTAAACAAGACGACCAAACATACACAAACACACATACACACCGCAAAAGACATAGAGATAGGTTTGGAATCAAATATTAATATTTTCACTCTCTAAAAACAATTAAAAAATTAAATAAAGGTTAAAAACGATGGCTTGAATGGGAACTTGAATGAAGGTAGCTATAGGTTTATAGAAAGGCGGAAAACTTGAATTAAAAAAACTATTTCGGGTATTCCAAAAAACATATTCCCTACCCCGCGGCACTTGAGAACGGTTCCGTAAAAGAAAATAATAAACATATCTTGGGAATACTCGACAAACGGTCGATTCAGGTAAGATTCATTGGTATTTCAATCCCACTTAATCATAAACGATGTATTAACACCATCAAGAGTATTTGACCTCACGTTGATACATTCCGTTGATAGACCCTTTGGGTATTCAGAGACGATCCTGTTCTCAGTCAAACAGAGGCGAGGCAGATGGACGCAAGATCTCCGCTTGCTATGCAATCCCTGTTATCCTCCTATGGAGTGGATTCAAATCTCTCATACCGCCCGCGGCTGCTTCACAGGTCTTTCTCGCTGAACCCATAGAGAGAGAGAGAGACATAGGGGAATGGGACAATCACATGCCGTTGTGAGCTATTAGTGAAACGTCACTGATTAAACACGGTATTACTATGTCATGAGCTTCATTTCACTAGCTAGTTTACTTGTCGCTTCAGGTCTATGTTTATGAGAGAAACATCGTGAGTCCTCTATCAGCGAGTTATGGATATGAAATGTACGCAGATTCAGGACTCAATTGTAGGCTTACAAAATCATTTACAACAATTAATTTAAGAACAGTTTGAAAGAAAATACGTTTACAGACATCATGTTATTATATACGAGAAATTTAAATTCATGTACGATGTAAACGTAGAATCAGATGCAGTCCGAAAGAAACTAACAATAATATGGTTCGATAAACTACCGAAGAACACATGATCTTTGCTACCAAAATATAGTAAAGAAGGCTATGATACTGCATTTTCAATGACCTATGCGAATCGCTGCTTTCTGCGCGGGACTGTTTTCGTTATCACTCAGATAATCCAACACTATATAAAATCAACACTCGATTACGCTCTTTGATACTTGATTTGTTTATTTTGCATAGCAACGTTCACAATTGTTTTATTCTTCTTCGCTAGTAAATTTCCATTAGTAATTGGTTTCAAATCTTTCTTGGTATAAAGAATATATTTTAGTTTGAAGTTCTCGATTTTTGAAATATATTTGTTTCTACGGGTATTACAAAGCAAATATATCGGATAATTTTTAAATTTTACAATAACTCTTTTTTCACTTTCATATCGTTACTAACATTTATTTATTTATGAACATTGTTGTACTATGTGAACGTCCTATAAGTATGGGATTGTCACAAATTCAGTCTGCGGTGACCATGTAATAACGTTGAAATGGAAAATGTTACTCCCACGTATTGGAAGTAGGAAAAATAACATGATATATTTCTTGTTACCAAATAAAGAATCTTTTCCATATTCACCCTTCGTATTCTTATTTACGACAATTTGTTTATAGATACACGACCTTACAATATGGATAATCTTTAATAAGTTATTGAAACGAAAAGTCTCATTCATTGCAGTTAGTAATAGCATCTAAAGTAGATTTTATTGGATACTTTTTAGTTAAGATGAAGAAATAAATTTACTACAAAGGAGCAGATACTGTTTTATGACATAGAATAAATTAATTTTTATTTCAATTCCATACTCGTGTAGCGACACGCTACATAGTGACATTCATTAAGAGTCACCAAAGCCAACTCCCACGAACTTCCATCATTACAAGGAGACCTGGTCGACTGTTAGAACCTAGCAACGGGACTTGTTGATTTAGAAACAAGAATATCAGTCTACTGCGCGCTTCACTACGAGTGACATCAGTCTACCGATCTTCCTCACGGGAGCGACATCGCGTTCTAGTACGGGTTCTCAATGCCCACGTACACTATGAACGTTAAAAATCAGTGCTATGTTCAACTCGGCGTCAGAACTATTTACTCGCCGAATTATTATTCCAGCCAAGTGTTATTATTCAGTGACTTTCTCCGATTTCCACGGACTTTGTGTATGTACTGCATGTGAGAAATCTACATTGATTAATGTCCTATCAGGAATTGTTTTAAACTCATTTAACTGTTTCAATCATCACTAGGAGACCTATGACAGAATGACCATGTATATTATTTCATGTATCTTGTAATGTACGTTTCTCTTTCTCAGTCTGCGCACATTAAATGACCTGTGCCTTTTAAATTGAATCTACGTGTACATAATTTCTTATAGTGTATTTAGTATTACCTTCTCTTATCTAATAATATTTTGTGGGGAATTCATACCAGAACACACTTGCTACATTTAAGTGTTAATACCAATCAAGCCCTTACAATAATTAATAACTCCGCGACACTCGCAATTTAACCACGTGAAGTATATTCATGAAATCTCTTCCTTCGCTATTGGTGATGGCTGGTTACTGGTTTGTAACCAATTTCCCCAGGCGAATTTACCACTTCTTTTCATGTGTGTGTGCGCGATTGGAAGATCTATATTATGTCGACGAAAATATGCATTTTAGTAATACAACCATTTACTTGAACCAAAAGAAGCTTCGTGAATATTTTTTGGACATATTTCAGACAGTAAAACATTAAAACTGGTATTTGGACGTTTAAACACAATAGCGAAGACATTAAATTTATGTCTATTTATTAACGATATAATGCCTTAAAATGTTAAAACATTTATTCTACAAATAGAGATTAATTTTCAATTTTTAAACTTAAAAACCTTCCATACCTATTAATTAGACCCATGCGTGTTACTAATACAGCCACTGTGGAATACACAACATAATTGTCATAATAAGTTTGATTTATTTGAACATTTTGTCATTTGGTCATATTGTATAGAATTTACATCAAAATTTAATAAGCCTTCGAAGATAGCGGGTATGGACTCGTAAAGATCGTTTTGAAAGATGAGATATTTCCCATCACACTGAAAGAAATAGAATATTCTTTTAGCCCATTACGTTATATTTTCGAACCTCTTTAAACATGAGAAATATATTTGTTGACTAAACATATTTTATGTAGTAGTTCATTCAAACAAAGCTGTGAAAAACTTACAATATATTGACACGTTTGAAGCACAGTATGTTTCGGGATTCAAGGTCCCATGCCTTGTGTTGCATTCCCCTATAGTATTAAGATTTGTCGTTTTGCCTTTGCTTTCTTTGCTTCCAAAATCTGTAAAGTTACAAATCATATTTATTAATACGAGTAAACTTTCGCTATTTAACTTTTATTTATGTGAGAAATTTCGTTCTCTTTCGGAAACAGACACCTACATTACACTTGACACTCTTGTAGCAGTTACTTACAATTTCCCCTGCGTAAGAGGCAAGTAAAGATTTAATTCCACACATACTTAACCATTAAAAAATCAATAGAAATAAAATAAGAATACAAATTGATCACCCAAGTATATGAATTATACGGTCTTGTTTATGCGTCTGTATGCAATGAAGGACATCTTAAAACCACACCGTAATTAAAACAACCCAACAAAATATCAGCAGTTCTCATTAACATCTAATATTGAGTTTTTGATGGGTTCGTGACAGTTTAAAGGAACCAATACTTGTACATTGTGATTGACATTAAATCAGATGCTTTCCAGTGATTTTACTTGTTGCATGGTTCAATGTATCTACAGAGAAAGAACTTTCTAAAATGGTGACCATACCACAAAAGATGATCGGAATATTTAAGTTTTGTTTTAAATCAGTTGTGGAGACAAGAATAAATTTAGATACGAAAGAAAGCAACTGTGCTCCGACGCGTGACATCGGAGATGACCGGAAGCTTAGGGTTACTCAAGTCTCCCGTAGCCCGGAGGACCTTCAGCTAGCGGGGAGAGATACCTCCGTGGTGATCGATTGTTGAGTTAATCGACGGATGCGGAGATTCCATGGGCAACGGAGCAAACAAGGGTTCAAAGTGGGAAGGGGTTGCGGATGGGAGCGTCAAGAATCTGCGACATAGCTCGGGGATCATCCCATCAGGGCTATAGAATTTACTTTGATATGGCAGGTCACGTCATACCAAACACATTTTGCTGACTTTTATTATTACACAACACCAACACTTAATGTTTCTTCATCTGCTTCTGCATAATGGAAGGTTATCGTTTTCAAAATGTATATCTATCAGACGGTAGAATTTTTTTAGGGCCGCAACAAATTCTTCTGGCGGTTAAATAAAAAAACACTTGGAGACTGACGGTTCATTTGAAAAATATTTGGTAATTTAAGCATTGTATGATAAAATTTTAAAAATTTCAAGATTTTCAAATACATATTTTAAAATGTAGAATTTTGGAATCGTTTTTCGAGGGGAATATATTCCCTATCAAATATATTATGGAGAAAGAAGAGTTAATGAGCTTATTCTTTTCAATGTTGCCATATAATGTGTTACTCTGTAGAGACACAATAGCAAAATATCGATGAAACTCAGTCACTGAAGAAACCGAAAAGAGTTTCATTTTTGTGAGTTTCTATTTGTATTAAGATAATAGAGATTGAGTTATAGTGAATTTTTGACATATGCATTCGTAATTTCTGCATCTTCTTGAGCTCAACGACATTTTTCTGGTAACAATTGGGAAACAGCGATTTTAAGTTCTCTAGAAGGGTGAACAATGAGTACAAGTTAAATAAAAATCGTTCTGACATACGGAAGCCAACAACAGCTTAACTTATTTCGAAAGGAATGTTGCTAAGTTTGCTTAATGAGGGACCCTCATCCCTGAAGAGGATAATGGGAAGCGTGACAGATATTTGACCCGCAAAACCTGAGGACGAAGCGATGTTTGGAACGACATTGTTTATACACAAATCGTTCTTAGTGTGCACTTGGATTCATTCTCATCCGAGTTTTAACGGAAAATGATACCTGTTTTTTGTTTTTTTTGTTAGGACTTTAGGGCTCGTCAACATCGAGGTCATTAGAGCCCAGAAAATGATACCGTCGCACTCTTGCCTGTCAAATGTTTCGAAATTAATGGCTGCCGTCCACCCAGAGGAGAACAAATTATTTGAAGACGCCGCCGACCTTTTGCGCGAACCTCGGAACCTGCTTTACTTAGCAGTGTTGACGGAAATATTGCCCTGCGAAAGGAGACGGGGACAGTGAAGCGTTGCAGGATTGTCCATACCCCTAGTGCTAAGTTAGAACTGTTTGACAATAGGGTTCTCAAGATTCAAGACATTCAGTAAAGACTGTTTGTGAAAAGAAAACAACAACAAACTGTTCACTTCCAGCTAAATATCTCATTTGATTATGTCGATGAATTATCTAGTCATATAAGTTCTACACATAAAGGACCATAAAGTATTCTCAATCCAGCAAAAGAAAATGTAAGTAGAAACTCTAAAGTCATGTGGACCAAGAAAACAAAATATGTTTTGTCATATATTTAATTCGAAAGAGAAGAAAAACTCGTAAAAGGCTTGTGAATTTGTATTCTGCGAGACACTGACATAGTTCTTCTACAAATGCCCACCAAAAAGTCATGCTCCTTAAAATGTAGTTTAACCAAAGAATTAAAAACCTATGAGAACATTACCATATTTATAAAGAAACAGAACAAAATATAATGGTGTGAAAGAAAAATACCGAAGTTTGTAAAATTTATGTTTTAGATTTTGATGAAACTTAATACTAGTAAATTCTTAATAAATTTTTCTGAGCAGCAAAATTTCATATTATATATTTGCATTAAATATTCCATTCGATACAAATTCAATATTATAAATCGGAATAATTTGCAACTGTTTTTGACACAACGTTTACTGTCCTTTTGCTGAATAGTAAAAATACTACTACTGAAACCTAAAATTTGCACAGCAGAGCTGAGTATCCTATGTTCATATTTGTATTAGTTTATTCCAAACTTGCCGCAATTTCCTAATTACCATTCGGTTCATTTCCAAATACTGAAATCCTTCATTATTGGTCTTACTTCGTATAACAGGACGACGCTGACAATTTCATCATGTCGACAACTACTAGTTTCCATCAAGTGCAACAGAGATGCAAAAGTTTATAAATTAACGTATAATCCAATTTCAGCTTACCAGTAGTTAATTGTACATCGAAAAGCATCCACGTAAAAAAGGAGGAACGTACCTGAAACAAACAAATAGTTTAATATGTAGTCACAAACAGATAATTTAAAAAACATGACAAATTAAGTAAAACAAAAAAATTAAATGGTAATAGAAAACAATAAAAACACAACTAATTTAAATATAACCTTCATTGAAGAATCAATATCAAAAGCAATTCGCAGAAATATGAAACATGAATTCATAAAAAATGAAATATTTTAACCGAAAAGCAATTATTTCAAACAACAATACCTTACCATTCTCATTAAATGATCTCAAAAAAAACAGTACAAGAGGTTCAATTGTAAAGTGACAATAAACCAATTCCGGAGACAAATTAGCAGTTCGATGGAGGTTAATGTAATTACGGTAGCGACCGCGAGAGCGTCAATATTCAATTCATTAGAGCTGCACAGCTTTCACACGTACCATGCTCTATTAAACACCTCACGATAGAGAGCATTCCCAAGGTATTACCCCAATACGATGAGCCACTGTTCACCAAGTTACGTACATTACATGAACATCGCGTCGGTAACTTAGGAATTACGACTCAGAATATTACCCTCTTGGGTTGAAGATCAAGAGTAATCGTGCCAGATAGTGAATCTACATTAGGTGGAAGAGAAGAGTCTATGAAGATATTTGCAATATGAAATCCACACCCGGGAGACTTAATTACCTTCTAAATCGATTCTGTTCTACTTCCTTCATGCAACTACTTATATTAGCGTCTCATAATGATAGCTGATTGCATTGATTCGTATGAAAGCATTAATCGCAATATTTGATGTAAAATTCTCCTCCAATATGACATCATGTTATTGAAATCAATGTATTAGAATTTAGTATGTACCCCAAACGTAATGATATAAAGTCATGTGTAGTTTAATAGACAGAATTTACGTAGAACGAATTATTTAAATCAACATCGACTTTAATACTAAATTTATAAATTAAAAGTTTATTTAAATAAATATTTTAATTCGATTTTAAAGATTTTCAAATTTATAAATCTAGTCAATTTTTATTTACCAATTTTTTTAAAAAAGCACTACAGGGAACTGCGGTAGTAAAATATGTATACTAGAAGCAATGCTGTGATACACGTTACCTGTTGCTTCTACCGCATTTGTTCCTAATACACACTACTCTTTAAAACTGGAAAGGTACTGTACGTACAATAAGGTATATAAGATCCACTTCGAAACTAGTTAAAAAAGATCGGACGGTTTGGTTTCCAACGTATTCGCTTAGTGTGCTATTTTCTCTAATTGAGATTCCTGGGATATCTTCTACTATAGCCATAAGGTATTAATTTTTAAGTAACTACGTTTGAAAATTACATACTTTTTTTATAGAAAAAATCTTTTATAGCTTTATAAAATGCGTTTATAGCTTCTAATTCTGAAGTAAATATGCAATAGGAACAATATAAATATCATCACTTGTCACTTATCAGAAAGAACACTTTTAGAATTAACAAACCTAAACGAACAATTAAGAGGATTACAGAAAGAGAAGAACGAAATGTGAGGATATATGAACCTGGCTACCATTATTATCCATTAATTAATAGGTACTAAGTTATCCCTCAAATGTGGACTACGGAAGACATTCTAAAATTTATTTTGTTTTCATTCAACACGAAAATTACAGAGTGACACGTTTTAATACTTCAATAATTTAAATTTAATGTTCAAAAGACTACTTTAATCACGCAAATAACGCAAATAACTTTTTAAATGCGTCATAAATATGTTTGACCAGCGTCTGGTTCATTAACAATGACTGAACGGGTTTCAGATCGTTTTCGATCTTTCTTTTCTACTCTTTCCCAACTTAAGAGAAAATGCGTGCAACAGTTCCAATACTACGAACTATGTCGGATCTAATAAAGAAATTACAGAAAATAGGTTCCAAATGATGCCACAAATCTTTGGATTCACATCATACGATGTAAGGTAGAATGTAACTAAATGTAAAATTGTAAATATGACTGGGCTTTTTTAAGAGTAATCATTATTCGTGTCACATCAAAGCAATGAGAAATTATAATTGCATCTCCTACTCCGCATTTACAACTTAGAACAATTATACGGACGCTATCAAAGCAACAGACCGCTTTCGAGCCAATAGGAAATCCAAATCCCATTTCAAACGTTCCTCAGCCACGTTCCAGGGCGCTAAGTATGTGTACGCGCTTCATTTGAAGCAACGAATCAATAGGGGTGCATGCGCAGATGGGACGCTGTACATTCAAATCAAATTACCATATTGAGGGAAAACGTAGTCTACATCGTTCTTCTAGTTCACTTGAATAAACTATTCTATTCTCCACTAAGGTCAATGGAAAATTTCAAAAAATTGTTGTTGTGATGAGCGAAACAAATAAATTTAAAATAATTGGGACATACTGAGGTTCTCAAAGCAAACTACGGAACAAAAAATTGAAAATTTTATTTTAAAAAGTAATACCTTTTAGTCACACGAAAATGAATTAGTAAGTCAGTGTTGATAACCAACAATTGGGGAAAAACTTATATCACCACGTAAAGTAAAAAGGAAGTTTTTCGCAAAACTTTAACAGTTGTACAAAACAAGACTTCAAATATAACAATAAAACTGTAAAAATCTGTATACGAGTTATTTCATGGTAAAACTTAAATTTTTTCAAACTTTTACGTAAAATTTTTCAAGTATAACTCAACACAAGAATTTGGATTAAGTATTTCACGAAAAAATAAAGTTTGACCTATATTTCCGATGTAAAACATCAATTTTGAAGTATCACACTCATGAAGTTTAGAAAAATACACGAGATGTACTGGACCATCAAGGGTTGTAGATTCCTTTCTTGGGATATTTCAAATTAGATCTTAAAATATGGTAAAAAATCCTATAGGTGAAATTCCACAGATCGTATCTTTGGTAAAAGTTTTAAAACTTTGCTCTGATAGATTGAAAGCTTTCTTCTGACCAAAACTAGACTAACAATTATTTACAAAAAGTGTTTACCTTCCTGGATGATATTTTTAATAAATGGATATAGATGCAAACGAGAATTTACCGTTCACTTTCGTTAACTCGAGCATATGAGTTAGTACTTATTTGGAATCTCGTTCATTGGCGGTATAAAAACAGAAAAACGAAAACATTTAGCTCATTTTGAGCAATATCAGCGTAATATTATTTTATTTATGAATCAAATTTAATAAAGATGCGTCACTTACCATTCCAATTGCGAAAGACACCATTAACTCAAGCCTAAAATGATATATTTTGCCACATTTACTTAACTGTAATGTTTAATTTAGTCATTCAAGAGTCATTTAGTAATTGAATCATCTTCTCAAGAAACTGAGACAAATATCGAAATATTAATACGCAATATTTTTTTTTCCACAATAATATAATGGTCGTATCTCCCATGCAAGCACACGTAACTGGTACAGCGTGAGTGCCACTAGGTGACCGGTCACGGCGACACGTCGCTCCTTTCAGTTTAACGTGGTGTTAATTGGAGTCTCCCTTTCGCATAGAGCGACTCGAGTCTGCCGTCCATCCCCCATACCATATGCTGATTTTGCTACACAACACTACCCCAAGGTCTCAGCGACTACATCTACTCAGGCGGAGCGAAGTGCTTCGCTCAGCGACGACACCTCCTCAGACACACGCAGAGCGACACTCCGTTCGGTGCTTTCCCTATTAGCACAAAATTTTTAAATGTGGTGCAAAATTAGCATAAAGTTAAAGGTGCAGAGGGAGAAAGGAGTATCCAAATCTACTGAGACTACGGGCGAAGAGGAAGTCTCAGTGTATCTTGCTGTCAAACGCAAATATCTACCGTCTGTAATCCTACTGTTCTACGAATGAATTTAAGTGCAATATTATCATGACCGCGTGTATCATGTTAAATGCTAAGTACAAAAATGTCAACTCGTGGAATGACAGGCCCAGTCTCACCCATAAAGAAAGTGGAACAATCCGCTTACCCTCTGCAGCCTTCAGGTCTAAGCGGAAACAAGAATAACGAAACATTTAGCTCATTCTGATGCCTCCTGTTTCAAAAAGCACACGTTCTACCGGAATAAGAGCTATATCGTTACTGTCACCATTTGTTTATTTTATAATAAAATTCCGTCTTTGGATTCAGTTCATACGATAATTTTTTCGTTATTTGAATCACATTTACTGATCTTTTTTCATTTCAGTAATGCGTAAATTGCATATTATAACTTTATTTTTACGGTTTTTCATCGATTTCATGCACCTTGCATGAAAAAAAGGAAATATGATATTCGAAATTTTCAATTTGGACACACAGAGGCAGAATTGCTTTTGACTCTTTTTACAAAACATGAGAATAAAATAACAAAATGATAACGAATTCTGCAGAACACGATAAACAATAAGATAAATTACAGAAATAATTTCTGTAAAACATTTTAATTATGTATTATTAATAATTATTATATTATCCCAATGATAATTACATGCACTGTAATATTCACTAATCAAAGTTCATTATATACATTGTATAAAATAACTCCTAAAATTTCAACATTCTTCTCGTAACATTGGAATGTAGCTGAATGACACTTACGTTCTTTAACAAATAACTCATAAGCCAATAAAATAACTAATAATAACATTAATTTGTTCATCTTAAAAACAGATGAACTTCAGTTATGAATTAAAAAACTACTCCACAGAACTTCAATGTAATTATTTAAAAATTAATCTAAGTATTAAACCCCTTCAAAGAATATATTTTGAGTTCTCCGAATGTCACATATTTAAGAAAAACAAAGTAAGACTTCGAGGAGCAAATAATACAGACCCGCTCTCAACCATAAAAAGAGAACAAAAAACGTCCTGAACTTTTATCATTCCTTTGAATTTTACGACGTTTAAACAATTTCATAGCTTCGAGGTGGTTCTGTGCGAACTAGGATCTGATAAATTTATAGGTGATGCTTCCATGTGCTAGAACAACATTTAAAGGTGTTTCCATATCCAACTGAGATCTTCAAGACTAAAGAATTGCGCAACAAACATCGGAGAGCATTCGTGACCTCATGGCGACACGACAAGACCACTTCTCCAATTCATCTTACCAATCCCTTTAATTAGGAACCCCGAGTGCAAAGTGGAGATCGCTCGGGAGCGTAGTGCAGTTCGACGGTTGTTAGATCGAGCGCCCAGTTGTTCAGAGTTGGTCGACTCTAGACGCATCTCCACTGTCAGCTGACTTCGTCAACTAATTTACGGGAACGTTGTGTGTTTTAATGACATTACCTGGTGCTGTACTCGAGGCGAATGATAGTGGATGCGCGGGAAGCGGAGAGGCAGGCATGTGATGAAGAGCTAGTTTCCAATGCGATCCGTTTGGAATTGCTAGTTCTTGGAACTCCTACTCCATTCATGGATTGTGTGAGAAAACCAAAAAAAGAATAAGTGTAAGAAAAAGTTATTTCTTTTAAAACGTTTCCAATGTTAAAGCAATCTTCTGGGAAGATTGAAAAGTTTTGTCAGTTACATCACGGTTAGTAGAACAGTCTCTGCTTACTGTAAGTTAGATAAATCTCCAAAAACATGGAAATCATCAATACAATGCTTTATAAATAAATTAAAAATGTAAGAAATTTGACTGCAAAGATACAATTCTGGTAAATCTTGAAGTACTTTAACGAAATAATATTTGTACAAAAACATACAGCCACAATAAATGGGAAGTATGAGACTGAACTATATTGGATGGGAATGCTCAAATCACAGGAAATTTTTGTATATATATTGATTTTCATAGATTATTACAAACGTTAAGCTAACAACAGCGTGCAGGGAAATAAGAAATCAAGATATGCTTCTACAAGAGTAAATTCATAATTGAAAATAAAAATAGAACTATTACGATACGTTCATTCTTAAAAAATAATAAACTCATAATAACTTGACGAAACATGACCATAATAAACATGGATTTGTACTATTTTCATTTAGTTAATACTTCCTTTACGCAAATCTATTCTTCTTCTCAGAATGTTGTGTTTTTCGGTGACACTTTTAAAGTCGCGCAAAAGAAGTGCAGGGCAGAAACAATCTTTTTCAATGACTATTCAGAATTTTTATGATCATGAAAATCGGTAATAAGAAATGCATTTACTTAATTCTTAGATAAATGAAGTAAATTAGTGTATTACTCTCATATTTCATTCAAAGAGTCACCCACTTCTGGTTTTGATCATCTTTTATTTTTTCTGACTCCCACAGCGGTGCTCAGTTCAATTGTTTACATTAACCTCTTGTATAATACTTTTCTAGATAAAGAACTCTAGATAGAATATATCGAGAATGAAGTTATAAAGTAATTATAATTACTTTTGAAAAATATTCAACTGTTCTAAAAAATAATTATGTAGAATTCAGAAGACGTGGCATCACATTTCCATAGTAAGTAAATAGTATGCCAAACTATTTTCTTCCGTTTTATACAGAGAAAATGTTCAAAAACGTAATATAATATAATCTGATGACTGATGTTATGCAATACAAACTTTCTCGCATTATTTCATTCTTCATAAAAAATTCTACTCGATGAATGAAGTCTAATATAATTATATACATTACACAATGATATTATAATGTGGTTTAGAATTTTAATAAATACTTAATCAAATAGGTATGCTAATTTTTAAGGTCATAATGTATCTTCTTTAAAGAGATATTCCAAAGTTAAATGTTTAAAGTTGCAATTTACATTCTTAAGTGGAAGACACTCCAGAGTGGATTTTTCTTCAATTAAAGTTTCATGAATCGTCTTGAGGGTAAGATTTTTCACTTCTCATTAAACTCACAGTTACTAATTTCATTTTATTTTAAATAAATTAATAAATTTTATTCTTATAAAAACTCGAATTCTTTTTTATGTTTAGACAGTGAGGAAACTAAAACATATTAAATTAAGCAAGACTTTTGAGAAATTTCGTTATAAAACACTCAACCTGTTGCTTTGAAGCTAATTATTCGTATTCATTCACGCGTTTCATGTGGTTCTGAATACAATATTTATCATCACATTCTGACAATCGTTTTAGCAAGCATTATTTTTTTCACGTTAATTTTATGAAAAAACAAGAGAAATTCGAAAGAAAAATATGAACTGCATGCCCGTTGCACAATATGATACCAATTAAGCCGAACGTTCTATGCATGCGTGACATAATTGAATCCAGTCAGTTCCATCAGAATATTAATTTGGCTTCCCGCGGAAATGGGATTGGAAAGTGTTGCGTTTATCAGCAGAGTTGGTGCTCTTGAAAACATCCCGTTCTAAACATTATTCAACATTTCAGCAATGAAAAGTCACGACCAACCATATTTGACGTAAAATCATCAGTATTGTGTTTATAACAATCAGAGGATTATATAAGTATTTTAATTCATAATTGAAATGAATATTCTGGAGAATTAAACTATTTCTCGAATATAATTTAGTCCTACAATAGTTCACGTTCATTGATGGGCTGCGACTGTCCTCCACTATCATCTTCAGTCTCTTTAAGTTTATATTTAAGCGAGTGAGATATTAGTTAATTCTTTAGGGAAATCTGATCTACTTAAATACTGTACTAATTTTGTCAAATGACGAGCTATATATTCACAAAGGTGCTAGTGAAATTACCTTTTCAAACTCTGACTACGGTAACAGAGCAGTATTTCAATCATATAGTGAAGCGAGAACGTGTGAGAGAGGTGTTTACATACTGCGTTTTTTTCAAAAACTAATTAAATATAAAATATTTATATTAAGGAAAATAATAGGTTATATTAAGGAAAACATTCTTGGGCATATTTATATACTAAATAAGATGTTCTTAGCGTTAATTTTAAGATAATCTCTTATACCATTGTAAAACTATCAACCTCTCGTCGGCACCCACCATGGACGGAGTCATCTGGAAATTCCTGAAGCCACTAGGTGAAACGTTGTGCACAAGAACACAGGAGGTGGTGAGACCCAAGAGATGCTTTCACTTAAACAATGCTTAAACCATTGCTTCTAAAAATTTCTTTTGACATACTCCACAAATCTTACTCATTACTATTAATGGTTTGGTGCTGTTGGTGAGTAGGACATTTTATTTTGTTTCATGAGTAAATAAAACAATTACAACATAAATGTTCATAACTGTCAAATAAAATATAGTTAAGAGTTTTGTACTGTTGTGTTGAAAATTTAAGCACGACTGAACCAGTAAACAATATTTTACTGCGCAGTGAAAAATAAAACAAAAACAATAATACTTACTAGTAGTTGAGTAATGATTGATCAGGAATTTGTTATTACACTATCAACCCATAAACACGGTGTACAGACTAATCTAGACTTAACCAAATTAAGGAGGCATACCTTTTTTTTCTTTTTTCATTTTATTCAAATTTTTCGCAGATCTTCGACCTGGCTTTAGTACACTTTCTCTCGTTACATTTCTGAAGAAAAAAACAGTAACAAAAGTTGACTTTTTTGATACCTCATATCTTCTGTTCCACATTCTTCCGCATACCTTCATTGTCATGGTCACTTCGTTCGTGATTTAAGTTTCCTGTCCATGTTCTGTTGATCTCTGATTCCAACCCCTTACGAGGGTGTTCCTGCTTTGCCTACAGCGTAAATTAGTAACTTGTGTTCCCTAACGCGGGGAAGTGAGTTGCAATCCACTATTTAGTCTTCAGAAGTTAATGCTTTACGCACGAGCATTATCTGCATTACATATTCACGAAAGATGTCGTAAAGTTCCTTTTCTATGTATTTTGACTAATCTTTTTCACTGTACTGCCCGAACTCTGCCAGCTTCCGCAACCAGGACGCACGTTTCTCCCCGAAAAGTGGGCAGTTATGTAGCAAATGGTCTGCAGTATCTTCCTTGTTACCACAAATGTAGATACTGCTTTCCGCCATATTTATACGGTGCCAATTAATATTGAAATCCCCATGCTGTGTGAGAACCTCCATCCTCGGTGGCGTTGGTTTGAACCACTTATGGTTTTCATAGCTGTTTCGCACGCTGGGAATAAACGTATGTCGTCCCTCTCAGGTTAACCCCCACCGTATGTCCCAACATTTAGCCAATTCTGTCCCAATTTTCCCTTTCCATTCCTTTTCTCCATACTGGGTGACCACTGTCCCTATTTGCACCTCGTCGCCACATCGCGCCTTGTACCGTAGGTAATGCTTATTTATTTCCAAGTCTATTGGCAGTAAGCCTAAGATCACCAACATTGTGGAAACACTTTGGTAAGCACCTCCCCAACTTATGAGGCACATCGTCTGAAGGCTACTTAGACGTCTGGACATATGCGTCAGTTTTGTTCTTCTATACCATGTGGAAGCATACCTTGTACTACGTTCCTTACGAATAAAACATATATGAGCATTTAGTTGCTCATGCCCGACAGCGGTGGTCTAGTGGTATCGTATTCGCTGCCACGATCCCGCTGAGCGGTAGAGCGTGAGTTCAAATCCTGCTCTGTCGAGGTATGTGAGTTTTTCAGCTGGGGTTTCCCTCACCTACTCCAGACTAATGTCGGGTAAGTTTCCCAGCAACCCAACATCTTAACTTCCCAATTCCATTACGCAAGTCCAACGGTTAGGAGGAAGAGCACTCCTCATGGATTGAACCTTATCAAAAGGCATAAAATAAATAAATACATTTCTCATGATATTTTAGTTTATGATATCCTTGTATGCGCCTTTCATGTTTTGTTTTTATTCTACGCCACAATATGTATATTTATTGCCAATTTCTCAAGTGAATATCAATGAAAATTAGCATACAACCTACAAAATTTTATGTTAGACAACACGATTATTTTCTTTAGATGGGGCATCATTTTTTATACGCCTACCAAATAAAATGAGTAATATCATTGGTCAATATTAGTAGACCACTATATTATACCAGAATGTGAAATGAAAATTGCTATAATAATTGAATTTATCTTAAATTCAAAATATTCAAATTTAATAACACTATCCAGAAGTCCACATCCAGAAGTGGAGATTTGTTCGATGAGTAACCCACTAATCGCAATACTTTCAGAATTCTTTACACTTCTGGGAACATGTTAGGACTTCAGTCAAAGATGAAATGAGTACCAGGATCTATCCTGGGGGTCAATCCGGCCGGAGCGGGATGCTGATCACATCTCCTCCTCCTAGTGCCGAGGTCAAAGAAATTGTGGAGCTCTACCCTCTGCAACACCCAAGGCACCTTCGGGGCCCGTTGGGAGAGTTTGACTTTGACTTTAGATATTATAAACACCACATACAAAAAAACACCCGTTTCATTTAAGAACATTATTACGAATGGAAAAATTATCACTTATTTACAACTGTGTGTTGTAATCATATCTATTTATTTATTTTTTTACTTTGTAAATTACACCTATTTTGTACAGAGGGTACAGAAAAAGGTACTTGGGGAGGAAAGGATAAGTTCTTTAAATCACATAATACAGTTCTTAAGAAGGAAAATATCAAAATAAGTGTAAATAGTAGGTCTACTTATACATTTTAAATACTTTATGTCATAGCAACTATATCATTACTTAATGATTACAATAGTATGCGAATATAAGAAATGTCTCAGTCCTCAACTCCAAGGTTAATCGGGGGTTCAAAACCCCTCCAAAAATGTTCTGCTTACGCACTTACTTATGTACATGTATTTTTTCCATGTAGCTAATGTTGCTAAGTTGTTATACACTGTTCACCACAGGACGAAGATTCGAAAAGTAGTGCTAATGTGTTAATACAAATGTATTATTGTGTTATGTGACAAATAAACGTCTGTAAATAGTTGTTGTAATCCTACCCCCCTTTTGGTAACGTTCCATACAATTATATGCACAGCAGCTCATAACTTTGATGGCTACCAGACGACTACTGCTTCGTAGTTATTTAAATATCTCAGTTTTTGAGTGTAAAAATGCAACACTTTCTCCGCAATCACTTTCCCAATTTTTATTGAGGTCAAGACAACTTGAAACGAACTGAGACCGTAAAAATGTTCCCATCACACAAAATTCGCATGTATTCTAATGGAAGGAAAACTGCTTCTTGCCCTATGTCACGTAACCACAAAATCCAATACTGGAACACATGCGCAGGGACCAAAACGCGCTCTACCCGTTCTAACTATACGAGTATTTCTCATGTCCGAGAATACCAAAATCCTAAAAAGGTTTAATTGTTAGTGGTGTTCAATGAAGATTAACAAAACACTGTTTCTTTGACAAAAAGCATTTATTGGTTAGCACCACAATTTGGTGTATTAAAAAATTAACAAAGAACAAACTAAAATTGATTTTGAAAGTTTGCTTGAAAAATCACCATTGGTATGGATAAAGTTAGTTTCAAATTATTAACTAGAAGGGAAATATACTACGGTGTACACAAATAAAATCAATTCTTACTTGTAGTTTTAGTAATTAATTTACTTTTTCATCAGTTCCAACTAAGGTTTTGCTCTAAAAAGTGATTGCATACAAATTACTTCAAGTTACAAATTTTTAAAAAATATTGAGACATATTTTTGCATGGAGAACCCACGTATGACGTCTCCACTATACATTTTGTTCATTTTTAGGGTAATAAGCTTCTCCTTTTGTTAGAAATATTTTTGGACGTCATATATTTCTTGTAATTGATTTTTACGATGATATTCAATTAAGATAACCTTGTTGAAAAGCGCCGAATAATCTTTTCCGTAGACATTAGTCTTCCGGAGCTTAATATATGCGCTTATATATGCAAGTAAATTGCAGAGGGAAAAATTAATGGTTTGTCTTCATTTTCTAAAAGGACGGCATTTAGTCTCCTCTGTGGAATCACTTTGTCTTCTTCGTCAATATTTTATTTTCATGAAAATCTTTGATACGAACAACAGACCATTTTTTTTGGATTCCAATTCTTCCTAGTAATTTTCCTAAACAATTTCTCGTGAACAAACAGATAAACAAATTAAATTTAGCAGCGTTATACATGACTAAATCAAGCATCAATTGTAAAAAGTCAATAAAACGTATAAAGATCAAGACATCACATTTTCCGTTGCCGTTAAATAACGAAACCTGACTGTGGGATTATTAATATTTCGTAAAGACATTGAAAATTAAATTTAATATAGAATTTATTTTCTTTTTCTCTATCTTAATACAATAAGATATAGAAAATGAAAAATGTAGAATCTGATAAATCGAAGATGACCTCCCTCTTAGCCAAATAACAACAAATTATTTATTTTTCCAGTGATAATTTTTCAATTTTTAATGAACGATATTTTAAAATGTTATTCATCTATATACGACTAGACACCTATTTATTCTGCATACACCCAGAATTGTAATGTTACATTAACACAATAGAATTTAGGTTCATTACAAAAGTAAAGCTATTAAATCGAATTTTGTGAGCATATTAAGGGAAAAGGAATGAACATTCAGTAATGATTGTAGACCAATAATTTAATTTTGTTCATACCAACGTATTTACGTACAACTATAACCGATGTGGTACGTATAAATCATAGTTTTCTTGTATTGCTCTTCCAACACACACAAAACTTACTAATGAAAGCTAGCAACTCATTTATTATAAAATTGTATTAGTATTACTTACAGGAGAGTAATGAAGAAATATATTAAAGTAACTCTTCCAGGAACATCTTAATTACCTAATAGCTCCTGTGGTAGTATCTAATATTCGCAATGCACTCCTAAAAGTTATTGTTCAAAGGGGTAAAATGCATATATTATATATTAACGATGTACATGAAATGTGGGTAATGTGTGAAATGTTATAATATATTTTATACGGAGCTAGTATAGCTTCAAGGGTAGAAAATGTAAAAAATTCAACAAGTAAAAAATATTTTGCCGAATCTCGGTCAGTTATGGGTGGTTAAAACATATGAAATAACACGAAGTGACATAGAACCTTTTCAGTCATGTTCAAAGAATTGAAGAGTTGAACCAATTAATATCAACTTATTTTAATGTAACAAAATTGATTACTTTACCTGTATTAAAACTCATATCTGAAAAAGATACGACAAAATATACTTTATATGTTGAGTATCTTCATGTCATGCAATTGCAGCAGACATAAATTTGAGTGGATTATAATTTTCTATTAACATCCCTTTCGGGAAAACGATGATGAATCATCTACTTTAATTCTTACATGCCAGGTGAACCTTCCCAGGTACTCTTTGCACAGATGGATTCTGTGTAAACGGTTTCATCGTCGTTTCCCCACAGAGCAGCGAGTAGTCGAACAATACACATTGCTTGGTTATGGCCAGAGGACGAGTTGTCCTCGCCGCCCTCAGCTACGATCGATGACGGGTGTCAGGAGCAGAGTCTCGTCCCTACAGAGTCCTCACCTCCACCATCCTCCCCTCCTTCCTCCTCGTCCAAAAGCAGAACGTCTCTCTCAGCCATTTGCTGTTACTCCACTGTTTCGCCCTTTCGCGTGTGCGCCTTGACGTGCTCAGGGAGCGCGAGCACAGTGGCAAGAAATTGGATTTTCAACAAATAAGTGTCTTGTACTATTTCCAAGACAAAAAATAAATAAATAGCGCAAAAATATTGAATATAGAGAAAAGTAACATATAGAAATGTGAAATGAAAATTATAGTCTCGTCTATATGTCCAATAATATGATTTATTGCGTGATACAGTCAAGAAATCCTAGTGAATACTCAGCAAATATACACATTGATGAAATTAAAATACATGTCATATTT
>NNCF01126735.1:326046-380658 GCA_002313205.1 Laupala kohalensis | reverse complement strand
CTTTTCCATATTCCTTAGGGGTCGAAGCCTTAGTACTTTTTCCCCTAATCCTTAGGGGTTGGAGATGGGGATGATATGATGCCTCTTTACTTTGATTTCTAGGGTGCCGGAGGAGGATGATGTGGTGCAACGGGAGAAAACCTGCCGCGAACACCGTTTCATCCATCATCTCCAATTCTACTTGGATCGTACCGGGTTTGAGCCCACGTCCCCAGAGGTACAGGGCGAGCGCTTTAAGCACTACGCCACGAGTCGCCTCTATTGTTGAAAATACGGCGAAAGGGAATAAGATATAAAACCGAGAGTTATGAGTAGTCTAAAACTTTAATACTCACCTTTCTTTAATTTGTTGGGTAATACGTTAGGCACTACGCCACGGGTCGCCCCTATTTTTGAATATACGGCGAAAGGGAATAAGATATAGAACCGAGAGTTATGTGTAGACTAAAACTTTAATACTCACCTTTGTTTCGTTTGGTAAGTTTCTTAATTTCGAATTTCCACGACATGACCGTACCTTAAGCTGGAAGCTTAAGCCAGCTTTGAGGTTTAGAGAAATGGATTTCCCGACACCGCACTCATGTTCTGCGAGTCCTCGTTACGCAACAAAATCTATTTCAACGTTCGTTCTTTATATGACTCCTACGGATTCACAGTATTCGCAATATGGAGAGCATATGAAACTTACAGTTGAAATGTCTTTTGTATTCCTTTCCGAGGTCTCGCAGGTATGAAATATGCTCAGAATGATGTAAATAATGTGACATCTGTACAAGGAAGACTTCATGTATTACGAGATAGGAATACGATTTCGTATTCCTTTCGTATTTGTTACGAAATTGTACATGTCACAAACAAAGTGTTTCATTTATGTTCTGGACACTTTTTGTGGCCTTCTAAGAAAAGAAACAATTGTCAAGGTAGCTCACACATAGAGAAAATCAGAGTCACCTCCAGAAGAACAATAAACTCAACATGTAGAAGGAATATGATTACTCTAATTAGAAAATACTTGAATTCCCGCCAGTGTGATCAGAGAAATGTTTTTTTTTGTTCTTTCTAACCATTCTCTAGCTCCTCCGGATATTTTGCAGTTTTTTTACAAATAATAATTATTTAAACTTTTATTTTCTTGTTACACGAGCATTTAACGTTAGGTATCGGAGTTAAGAATATTTACAAGTCATAATATGGCCCAGACATTTTATGCGTAACATAATTGGAGTGAAAACGCCACATTGAAGGGGTTTTTGGTTAATAATTTAAAAAAACTGATAATACTGTGAGAAACTACTTCACATTTTATTAGCATTTATTAATATTATTATTAAGTTCCTAATATTTTTAAGAACAACACAACAAATACTTATAACTAAAGAAATGAATAAGAAGAATTGGAACATTACTTAAGAATTACAACATCAATTATGTTTTTAAACTAATTAGATTGTTTGATAGTTATTTGGAAAAATATTTCGACACAAGTTCAATTTTAATCATTATGTTTGTAACAATATTTCAGTGCAATCGAGCAATCGTTCCAACAGTAAACAAAAAATACTTGATTCATAGCTACTTTCTTCACACCTCTGGCTAGGAATAAGTCAAACATTTATGAGGCATTATCCGACTCTAGCAAATACCTTCCATTGTATCGCCCCTCCATTATTTCTCTCGCCAACGAACCTCCTTCCATCATGGAGGCTGGCAACGCGCGATGCCATCCATCACCAGTCGGTGACGGCAGCGCGACGTAAATTAAAGGGTGAAGCCTTCACCCCCTTCTGCGCCCGACCACACATCCACTACCTCAACCGCAGTGGGTTGGTTGCCAGAGTCGCGTTACGCTGCCATGATCTCGAGCTCTCTGGTAAACAAGTGACGCCTGAGAAAATGGGGTCGAGGTGAGCAGCAAATAGTGTGTGTGTGTGTTTTTTTTAAAATAAACGCGTTATAATGAAAAGATGCAGCGTTTAGGACTAATGGAGTTCAGCTGAAAGGTATCAAAATTGTATGCATCACATCCAGTCTTTTAATTTTTTTTTTCAATTTAATACATACAGAAAAAAATCATCAACTTACAAGACACTTCATAATATTTTAAGACAAACTGATAGTAGACGAAAATATTGCCAACATATAGAAAAACTAAAAAACTTAAATATTTAAAAATTGAATAATAAACCGTATTCCATTGAAAGTGCATTAATTAGAAAGAAAGAGCTCTTAGCGAGTAAGTGTCACAGAACAAAAATTACTTTTTCTGTAAAAGAACTAGAATAACTCAAATCTTGCACACATTCTTAATTCTATTTTGAATATATTAAAAATTAATTTTCTTCTTCTTTTAATAAATTATTACGATACAGAAAGAAGCGCAACTAATGTTCAATGATTAAATTAGGGAGCCATGGATCAAATTTCTGAGGTGTAACAAATCTATAATCTTTATTATGAGTAGTAAATATTTACTAACACATTTTTTCAAGAAAATATTGTAAATCAAGAATTTCTTGGTAGTACATCGTTATTAGGATTGAAGAGTTTATTCATATCTTAAAATACCGAATATGTGACAAAGGATTGTCCAATAAGAACAGTCACCTCAAATAGATGAAGATCTCGAAGAACACTTTTCACTAAGATTAGATTCAGGAGACTAATCATTTGACGCATTCAATTGCTTAGTAGATTTTAGCGGCAGAGATGTTGACACATTTACTGTTTTATTATTATATTAAATATATATATATATATATAGTCTTTGCAGCACCTGAGAAAGAATACATAGCTACATTTATTGAATTTGATAGAAAATCAGCACCATAACTGCGTTGCCAATATTTAAACATTTTCGGGTGTCAATCAACAAAAAAGACGCATTATCGAAG
The DNA here is from genome assembly GCA_002313205.1 of Laupala kohalensis. NCBI lineage: Eukaryota > Metazoa > Arthropoda > Insecta > Orthoptera > Trigonidiidae > Laupala > Laupala kohalensis. The sequence continues at coordinate 377,767 of NNCF01126735.1, read as the reverse complement.
CGTTGGAAAACCTTGACTCTTCCCATTCTTATATTCGGAAATATTTTACTATCTACGAGATTAATGTACTTTGTTCGAGCATGCAACCTGAATACCTCTTAGAAACTTCTAAAAGAGAGAAAAATTAATTAACATTTAAAAATTTGTTTTTTTAAAAACAAAAAGAATATTTTAAATTGTTAATTTTTTTGTCAAATCGTTACCATTCTTTGAATATATTAATTTATTACATTAATTCCATTAGATGTCTGAGAAAGAATTGTACACTTGATGTTCGAACACAATTTCCAGGTGAAATTAAACCGATTAGAGCCTCGAAGTAGCTCAGTTTAAGTGACGTATCCCTCGCGTTTTCATCTGCTCTCCCCCAGCATGCTTGTGAAGGCGGATGCGGCGTGTCGTCTATTACAGGTCTTTGAAGCTCTGAGCAAGGAGGCGGTGAGCAAGTTGGCCATCGATTGCCGATGTTCCCGGGGTCTCCACGGCGGCGCCCACCGGTACTGGATGCCCCTCTATAGTCTGTGTGACGAAGAGGCCGTGCGCGTTTATGTCGACGGATGCAGTACAGGGAAGGACGTGGTGCGGCGCGGAGCGGCGGTGAGCCGGAAACTTCCGATTCACGCGATAAACCTGAGAATCGATGGGTGCTAAAAGGAAACTAAATATGTTCAGGGTTCGTCTTTTCCTGTAATCGGAAAAGTCAGGGTTCAAGGAAAGCGTTAAAACGGTAACGAAATGAAGAAATTCTGATTCGCATTATGTGCGGTCATGTTTCCAAATATCATATTAATATCATATCACATATTCAGATCTAAAGATATAAAGGATATATTTTGAATTATATGTAGCTTTGTAGTGAATATTTATAACAATAAGATAAATAATATATATTACATTTATTTATAACAATATAACAATAAAGGTAGTGATGTAAAATCCGTGCTTTCTAAAATCTTCAAGAATGCAATTATTCGCTTGAAATTGGAGCCACATGAGGGGATATGTAAAGTCGTATATATTTAGCGAGTGATGGATCTGATTTGTTTAGATGCTCACATAAGAACTGATTTCGAATACCACATAATGAAGTAACATTGTTCTTGGAATGGTGTTACTCGACACTATGGTTACTTGTAGGAATTAATTTTTCCGAAAGATCTAAAAGGACAGACAGTGTATATCATAAATAATCGCATTTATATACGATTCATTCATTCAAAAAAACTAATTTCATTAACGTTTAATACATATCATTGTATTTAATTTTACTACAAAAATAAGTGGAAAAGTCAGCAGCAATCTTGAAAAGTTTTCGACAAATCACTATTTAAAACATTAAAGCTGTATTCACAATCATTTTGAAGTAAAAGATACGCACTAATCAAATTTATAGTTGTTTTGTCCAACCAAATGCTTCTCATATTTAGTATTCTGCTGTTATATTTCATGTATACATTTATTTCAATTATTTCAGAGGTTTGACGATAAAAATGAAGGTTTATCCTCTCTAAGTAAATTTCATTTGAATAACAATAGTTAATAGAGAAGTTTCAGATACCAGCAAAGTCATCGTCGGATTTACAGCACATATTCCTTAAATTTTTAATTATTCACCTACATTTATGAATATTGTTACGTACTAGGAGATATAAAATATAAGATTAAAATGTATGAAGGATTATTCATAATTCTATTGTCATTAATGATTTTATTAAACTGATTTTTGAAGTAGTTTTAAGTTATTAAAACCCGATAGGTGATTTATTATCTAAATCTAAAATGAAAGAATGTAATCTAAAAACAAGCAAGACAGAAAATATTCTGAACTGTGGAATAAGTGACTGAATTTTGCGGATGATTTTCCAAATACCTTCCGGTGTTTACAGATCCACTTTGTTACATGCCCCCTTCTTCCGAATGCAGAGCTGATGAGCTATTATCCAAAAGACCTTCCTTCTGCTTCACTTTCTATCATCGATGCTAATGCGACACTTTAATCTGTTTAGTCTTGTTTAGCACGACGAGGAATTGCTTTCGGAGACGACAAACGAGATGTTTAAAGGAACAGTGAACACTTCTCTACACATTCCTGGGAAGAAAATTCTCTTTCAGGGCTATTCAGAGAATGTAGCTCGAGTAAGTTTCCATATGGCTACACCAATTTTCACTTGAAAGTACATATTATTACTATTTCTCACTAGAATACATGACTAAAAACAACCAACGTTCCCCTAATGTTTCATAAAATATTTATTAATAAAAAGTTTTTATATAAATCATTTCCTAAATATAATAAAATAACCCATGATTTATTTCTAAATCATTTATGGGGATCGATATGTTTGTAGTATGAAATATATATAAAGTAGTATTGAATTTTAAATAATGTTTTCATACGTCGTTAATTTTTGCATTATCGTGAAATAAACAAAATCCATATCATAAGACTTGGAATACGATGTGAAAACAACTCAAGACTAGACCGAATAGAAGACAATGCAATGTCTGATATAAAGAAAAATCACACAGTGTACCTATTAGAGTTAATTTTTTAAGAAAAATAAGTACGAAAAATAAATTCTCGTAAGTTATTATAAAAATTATAAGCGATGAAACTCTAGTTTTCAATGGTGGTTTATCGAAAACCAATGCACTATTATAGTTCGAATAATAATAAGAAGTACTTTAATAATTTTTTATAGAAAATAACGTGAATTCTTTTGACGTGACCCCACTTTATCTAGTACCTAATGGTGATATTTATCTACCAATAAAAATCATAAAAATTCAACAAAGTAAAATCTCACGCATTTCTTTCTTTCTCTGATTAAAGATTAAAAATGGACAAAGATTATTGTCCTCAGTGTGCTTCACACGCAGTTTGCAACGGTTTTTTGGAAATAAATTTATTATTATTATTATTATTATTATTATTATGCGATAAGGTCCTCTATTGAGATTATTATTTGAAAACGTGTAAACAATTAAAAGCAAAATTTTAAAAAAATTATTCGAAGACAAAAACGTTTTTACAGAGATTGTAGCAAAACTTTTGTATCGATATTTTCCTGTTCACTTGGTAATAGACGTTTACTCACATTATGTTAAATTCGGAAGAAAAGAGTGTCTAGTTGCAATAAAATATTCCACTCAGTTCATAGAATTGCTTTTCTCACTATTTATATACTTGGATACAGTTTATTTTGCAACAAATGTGATGAGAAATGTTTGAACGAATACGTTGTATCACTGAGATAAAGTAAATCTAAGTTTGCAGTTGTGAACAAGCCCCAATAAAATATATCAAAAAATATTTCACCATTTATAATAATATCTAATGCATGGCAGCCTCACTTGGGTACGAATTTTGCAACACGACATGTTTCTCTAGTTTTTCAAACAATTGAACTTTTATATTATGTTTGCTTTGAACGATAGAAGACGAAACAAAACTGTTTGCAAGACTATCTCACAAACAAATTATTTATTACAACTTGGAAACTGAAGGACTGCCCATGTAATCTCTTTATAACATGAGAACAAGTACAAAAGTGTAATCTCATAAAAAACAGTAAAAATAAACCTGAATTAGTACATATATTACCAGGTGGATGGAAATGATACGAGTTGGCGCTATCCGTTTGCTCTTTGGCGTTCCATTATTGTTAGACTTTTCCATGTCATGGGGGTCATAACTTGCATTATGCATGTACCTCTTCTCCATTTCGTCTCTCATTGCTCAAAAACATCCACAATAAGTGTTCTCATTAAAAAATCTTTCACAAATTCCTTTACTTGTCATTTTTTAGTCGCCTTACAAAGTTCCACTAGTTGACTAATAACTTTCTTTTTTCCATTACCAATGCTTCTCTTCTAAATTTCCTTTTCATGTCTTTTGATTTTTTTCTAAAAATGGTATTCCAGTTGTTTCTAACATTATCTGACGACTTCCTCTAATTCATCTCTAATGTACCGTGCTCTCCCCATTTCACTTCACATTACATTTCACACTGCTCTTCATTTCCAAGGGAAATCTCGTGTCCGTGCTCTATAAGAGTGTATTATGCAGGTTCTTCTTAATCTATACACATTTATAATCTTTCTTTGGGTTTACACAGGAACCAATTCGTGTATCTTTTTTTTCTCGCATTATTACTGTCACACATAATTTTGTTCTCTACTCACCTTCTTCTCTTTCCTACTCTTCGAAATCTTTTATTCTTCTCTTCGCATCGCCTTCTCTCTGGTCTGTAGTCACTCATCCAAGGACGCAGACACATTAAAAAATTAATGCGCCTTTTCTCGCTAGATAATGTTTGTCTCTCCGACTGAGAGCGACGTGCTTATGTAATCGTCACGCAAGCGGACAGGCGAGCAAAGGTTCCCTGCTTCCAAGCTTACCTCCCCTCTTCACCACTCCATCCTCCTCCACGACTTATGTTTCTTTCCACATGCGGCATGCAACAATATGCTACTCAAAGAAATTTCGCGAGAAAACATTTACCGTTCACTAAACGATAAACCTGAGAATCCGATGCTGAAACGCGATTGCTCCACCTTCACTTCCATATTGAAGTATGGTAAAAATAAAATCAATATTTAATTACCAGAAAAATTTGATCCGGTCAACTAAAACAAATTTAAATTTTGAGTTATCTTACATTCTAAAATTACACTTCTTAATCACATAGGATATATAGAATAAGATGGAATAACGAATTTATGAGTAAAGCGAACAGATCCAAGGATTTTTTCTATTGGCTGAGTACTTCAATATTAAGTTGAGTATTGTCATAGAAGTGCAAAGAAAACCGAGAGACTTTCCTATTTTAACTCAACTTTCCTATTACACTGTTTTACGACGAGAAAGTATGAAAATGAAAAGAAACTACTGAAAAATATATATCTACAAAAATAAGTAATTGTTTTAATAAACATACGTTCCAGATACCCTTTACAGATAGCAAAGGAAATAGAAGATAAATTTATGATAGAAGTGAAATATTTTGTGGTGAATCTTCTGCAATATTTCACTACTATCTTCCTCTCGACGCATCATTACACGCGTTATGTGGAAACAAAATGCTCAAATATATTTATAAATGAATCACTAGCAGCTCACATAGTCAGATACTTTCCAGACAATCGGATCGCATATTCGTAACCGCTGAGGGTCAACGCAGTATCTAAAAATACTTCACAAATTTTTGCATATAAAATTACAGCGAAGTGAAATACAATAAATTTGTATTTTTCGATATTGTTTATTGGATACATTCATACATATTTAATCGTTATGCTTGCACATTACATGTAGAGATGGAAAATGAAAAGTTTATCACAAATATTTTATTTATCATTTCAAACCCCACAGAACTATTACGATACTTCCACGTATTGCATCCAACACCCGTCCTACACAGTTAAGTATGATAAAAGTTATTGATTGTCATGGAATTATTTTTCATGGACTTGTGTATAGCTCACATTTTCCTTTGTATCATAACTTGAATGAACGATTATTAATTTTAAAATAATGTTCATAATATTTTTTGATCAGAATTCGAATTTATTTGTTTACGTTGGACCAGAACACAACCGATAGACACAATGGTATTTACGCTACCTATGATATAAAATACTTTTAGAAACTAACAATGGAAATATTGTTTTTTATGCTCACTACCACATTGTTTGTAAGTAGACTAGAAATTGTATGAATTTAGTAATAATTAATTTTTCTATCAGATTCATTACTTCATATTAAAAAAAACACATACTCTTATTCTTATCATAGGAGTATGCTGAAATCTTAAATCCGCCTCTGCCTTAGGGCCCTTAATCGGAATGAATGGGGGTATGACCCCTTGCTTACTTCCGGTGAGTAAATTAGTTTACTTTCCTCTACGTGGTCAAACGCAGTTTGTAACTGCTTTTAACTATCAATTTGTTTATGTTTATTCAATGAAGAAATTAAAGGAAAAATTCACGTTAGTAGAACAATTCCTGTCATCAACGGATTTTATAAGAATTAGTGAGTGTTGAAAAATTTAAATGAGTGTCGTAAATAAATAATATTTACGTTTTACTATCATTATACTTGAAGTTTAAAACAGAAAAGTTGAAGATATAATAAATATTTGTATTTATACTTAAACAACTGCTGTAAATTGACTTGTTTACAACATGTGTTCGTGATTATGAATGCTTTCACATATATGGGATTATAGCAAATACAGTCCCCCACAACACGTGTGTTTAGCATGATGCGTCGTGTAGGAGTTCATCTAAAACCTCATAACATTCTTTAGATTTTTTATACTCGTATGTTATATCTCGCTTTGTAGAACTATTATCAACATAAATATTCTGTATAACCACAATTAATGGTATTTGCTTTCTTCAAATTTTTAATATTCCTCAAAACCCTTTCTTTCTTTGATACAGAAATCAATTCTTATGCATAATTAACTAATGTCAATCTAATAACTCTACCTATCCCCAAATTTAATTGATAATTACGAAATAAATTGCAAATGTTTCGAAAATAATATAAATATTTTAATTAATGAAGAAGATAATCAAACACTATTAAGACATATAAGATGTAGGGGGCACAAAATCAATGATATTCTAATAGTTCTATAATATATAATAACTTTTGTTTTTCAAAAGTATAATGTTAATGTGAAAAAAGGGTAAGTGTTGATTAAATTTCATGCCAGAACTCAGAATAATTTATCCAAAGACCATTCAAGAAACGAACTATAAAATGCGACAAACCATTGTTTTCAACGATCAGATTTACGATTCCATCACAGAGAGCACTTGACAGTGCTTGAACTAAGAACATGCGAAAACACGTTAGTAGTTTTCGGGTTTTTTATGATTCTTGTGAACTTATGACACATTGACTTGAATTTTTCACGCGAAAGGGAATGTTTCTCAAGGAATCATCTCGCATTATACTGGTCCTCAGAACTATTAAACTATTTTATCTAAATGAAGCTCCCCCAAGAAGGTATTACTTAGATTAATGTATAACCAGGTCTCCCGGTTTTCTCTTCTACCTGATGAACTTTATTCATCAGGTTCCCTCCGTCAGATGATATGTCATATTCGTCTCTTTACCCTTCTCTTCCCTTCTTATCATCCTTCCCCTGGGCTCCAGCATCGGACATCTGCGCGGTCGCAATTATGCCACTCTGCATTCGACTTGATTAACAATTTAACTCTAATTATAGAGAGAACAAGAGCGAAGTCCGGATTAGGCACTGGTTGTGTGGTGGTGAGCGTCGGGATGCGCCACGGGCGATGGCAGCTCGCCATTAGCGCCCCCAGCGCACGCACAACGAGTTTCCACTCGTAGCGGAAGGGGAAGTTGGCGACTGCAATACGAGTGCATTGTGGGAGCACGTAGACGGTGTTTAGTGGGACGCATGAGACTTCACGTGGGTGGTTGCAAGAGGCAGGCGGATAAATAAGGGTTATCGAGTACAAACAATTCCTTGGTGTTGGTAGAATATTCCCACCATCTCTTTTTTTCTAAAAGGTAAACTATTGTAAATATCTCTCCCACTCTCACTCTATCTCTCACTCTCTCAATCCCTCGTAATTTTGAAACGATAACCAAAAGTGAGGTAACAATACAAAGGTTAGTTTTGGGGAAAAGAGCGGGATCGTAATCTAACATGGTCATTATGTACTACATTATGTACTATGTCATTATGTATTGTTTATAGCTTGTTTTAAGATACGAATTTTTTTAACAAGGTACATTCCGGACGGCCTTTTGAACTTACAGAGGTTTTAATATTTACAGGAACTTTTGAGCAAACATGATATTGCTCAAATCTAAATAGATATTGAGTTTTTTATTTAGCACGTGCAACAATTAAGTGCATGATATAGCTTATTTATTATACTTGATTTCAGTTACCTTGTGATAGAAAATGTGGGAGGGTGAAAAGAAAAAAAAAAGGTACAGTGATGTGAATGATAATTTGTGGATATACATTGAATTGGACTTGTGGTTAGTTCTTACGGTGCTTCTCAGGTGCCTTTACTATTTAAACAAATATTTTTTTTACACACCAGTCTATAAACCTCTCTGTGAACGTCGATAACAATAAAATATTACACAATAAAGTTATAAAATCTTATACATTAAAGTTAAAAAGTGTTACAAGCCACTGAGTAATAAACTTGTAACACTAAAAATGTGACGTTTCGTATCGTGTTTAGAGACGTCATCAGGTGGCAACTACTTTAACATGGCGATTTGACTTGTCAGATAAGGGAAGGTGTGCCACGTCACGGAAATTACTTTTTAGTAGTTGCTTCAAAACTTCATAGAGAAAACATGAACCGAATAGAGCCTTACATGTGTGACAAATCCATTTTTAAAGTTATGTTATGAATCATGTTATAATACAAAGTATTCCTATNCATGTGTGACAAATCCATTTTTAAAGTTATGTTATGAATCATGTTATAATACAAAGTATTCCTATAAAACAAGGGTAATTTATTTCTCCATTCTACTATTATTGCAGACGTTCAAAACAATATTGGTAATAATATCAAACACATTAAGTTCACGATATTTGAATTTTAGGATTATATAAACAATCTTACATGTGAGACAATCAGGTTCTTTGTAGTCAAAGTTCGTAAGTAAGTTTATTCTATTTTTTGCCATATGTGGGATCAACCTTGCATTTACCATTTACTACTATCACGATGCAATATATTCTCTCGTGTAAATATGACTGTGAATCTTCGCTCCGGTGCTGTAGTCCATCATTTATAGTTATAAAACTTGATTATTCACCATGGGTTGAAGAGAAAAACGACAATTGACAGTTTACTTCATATAAGCAGAAATGTGGCTTTTGTGATGCTATGTATTTTAATGAATGTATGATGTGTGCTGAGGTTAACTATGTATGTATGATGAAAATACGAATACGATAAATGAATCTGCAAAAGAAGATCAAGATAATATAAGTATGCTATTATTTTAGATCAACTTGAATCAAGAACAAAAACGATGAGGACAGTGCTTTCTCGATATTTGTTTCACTACAAGGAACATCACAAAGAAAGGTAAAATACACAGGAATTGCGAATTTTAACACATTAGTGATTATATAAACAGGTTGTTGCAAAGAATATGTTAATATTCCATTTATATTTCTTTTACGTTTGTACTCATTACAACGTTAATAAAGAATTTACACTTCTGACATTATTCGTACAGTATTTCTTTTGTTTGAATGATTGATTTTCTTCCCGTGTAGTAATTGTGGCATTAAAATCATTGATTGATTCTCCCCGTAGAACGCTACTTTATGCTTGGAAAGTGGTATACTAAACAACACTGTATCATTGATGTTTCATCAATGTGTGACAGCTTTTTCGTATTTAGAATACAGAACCTATACAGTTTACTGGAAAAAAATTATTAAAAAAAGATTTGGTTATTCTTTCATTCATTTCATTTTCCATCGTTTTGCATTCCGGTACGAACTGCAACCACATTTCAAAACCACTTCTGTGACTCCAGTGCTTCACCTCACTCAACTCATAACTCTTGCAGATCGCAACTCAGGTTCACTGTTGCTTACACGATCTTCCGCGCTTAAAATAAGTCCTCCGTCTCTTTAAGTCGAAGTAGAAATTCCTTATATCACGAGCATCTCGCGCCACCGTTGAGAACGCTGAGCGCAGCAACGGGCGATGTTGCTAACTTCCCGTTCGCCAGCCACCGCATGTCTGGGCAGTAAAAGTAAAGATGGCAATCCGTTTCACTTACCGCGACCCCATAATCCCTCTATACGGGATATTCTTTTGCTGCTGCAAGCAATACTACATTCATTCACGATCGTCAATCTCTCTGAATTTTTGTCCTGCATAATTTCCCAGATGACTAAGCTGTTTAGTATAAGGTATCTAGGCATGAACTTCTTTATTGCTTAAGCTCAGAAGAAAATATTATTGTTGAATTTATTGTGAATATTTATATTTTATTGTTGCAATTTTAAATATATTGTATATCGTGTACTTTGTGTTCTATTTGTTACATGGATGGGCGGAAGAACAGAGCAGATGTACAGTACTTTCGGATGAATACTTTAAGAAACGTAACTTACAAACAGTGTGAAAAATATATTTGGCAAATTATTACCTTCTTGACTTCATTAATAAATAAATCAGGAAAAGATTGTTTCAATTGCTTAATAGACAATATCAACGGGAGGAAAAAATATGCAATATTACCATAGAACAAATTTGTCGCGACATTACTGCAGAGAATTTTAAAATCGGAAAATACAATAGTAGTATTGACGTACCATCGTGGGAATAAGTAAATAACTAAATAAAAAGACAGGAAATGTATGGGAAAGAGAAATGTAGTTTACGGCATACTGCGAAAGATTGCAATTTTAGTTACATAGGTCAAACAAAAAGAGGACCAAAAACAAGAATTCGAGAACACTAATGAAACTTTAATGTAGTAGAATCCAATGTATAATAAACCACTGCTTAGATGAGTACCATTTGATGGAGGGAAAATATCAGGATATTAGGTGGGGAAAGTAATTATCATAAACGCTACATGTGCGAAATGTTACACATAAAAATCACAATAGAAAATTTGAATTTACGTGGCAACACAGAAAAAATATCGGGTATTTATTTATCAATATGATGATAATATGGTTTCTGTTTTTCTTCTTTTGTTGTTGCATGTAATTTTTTTAACGCAACATTTAATGCATTTTGTTAATATAATTGCATGTAATGTTATTGTATTAATGTTTCGTAAATGTTGACACGTTTGTGGAACTGACACCATGTATCCCTGTAAATGTATTGACATTATTGAGAAACATCTGAGGAAGTCGCAAAACTGCGAAAGGAACATTATATTAAAATCCATTTACGACGAAACGTTGCACGTAAAACTTTATTAGTTAAAGTTAATAGTTTAATACAACTTTTAATGTTACAAGTTAACAGTTTAAAAGCAATAACATATTCGAGATTAAATTTTATCAACAATATAAAATGATTCGAAAGTGATGTTAATACTGTGCATTTGCACAGCTCTGAGACACCCCTGCTGACGTCACTCAAAACGCCGTCGCCACGCACAATCTTGTCGTTGTGAGTCGTCATGCGTGCGCCCCGTCTCAGCTCTCCCTTCCAAGTTGTTATCTCCCCTCGCGTTTCGTCGACCGTGGATGCGAGTGCAGACCGTTCTTCATTTGTTCGCCTTGACAGTCGTGACTGCTCCTCAAGAAGAACGTTCGCGTTTGCTCTTTTCATTTTGACTCTCGCACTCTCAGTACTATTTCGAACACGTTACGAAGGATTTCTCAGGTGTTCATAAATAGATTGCTAAGTTGCATTTCCTGCACCATTCTGCTCGCTGTCAAATGAAAAAGTTCTATGTCGTGCAAAGCTAATGTTTTGACAAAAGATATTTTAATAAACGCGTATTGTTGTTTTCTATTATTACAACTGTAATATTTCATATCTGTACAAAATCTTGGCACGGTTGAGTATGTAACTCGCCTCTGTTTTGAATGTTTTTTTTTCTGTGAATACATTGATCTGAACTGACTGTGTGCTTGCATTCGGAGGATGAAGTACATTTACGGGATACTCAGCAGTTCTTCACGGTTGATGATAAAAACTGTAAAGGGTATTTCTCTCTATATTCGTGCGCACAGAATATTTCGTGAAGAGACAAGGTTGCATCGGATTGGAGATATTGTGTAAGGTGTAAGACTGAAGACATGAACACGAAACAATAAAAAATATTTTTTATTGTATTCAAAATGTATCGTTACAAAAGTGACATTATAAATCCAATAAAGATAAATCAGAATTTTATTGGTTCGTCTCTTCGTATTTAGTCAGTAGAATTCATCTGCACTGCTATTGTATGTCAAGGTTCTGCGTTGGTTGTTTACACATTATTGTATGTAGAAAATGTAGTCACACTATCAAATGTTTTGTCATTTATTAATCCATAAGACCTTTTCGGCCGCATGGCCGACATTATTAATGCTGTTACAAAAATAAACAAACAAATATAAAAGTAATTTTGTGACCAAAATATTAAAATTGACGAAAATTGTATAACATATTCAATCTTAATTACTAGTTACCACAAAACATAAAGTTAGAAAGAAATAGCGAGAAAAAGATAACACTTTTTCTCATCAATTGAACCAGGTTTGCTAGTTATCTCACTTGATTTTCCTCGTTAAGAAACTATTGTCTCCTCAGTATTTCTTTCTAATTTTAAGTTTGGTGGCAACTAATAATTAATGTTTCAATATATTATATAATTTTCGTCAATTTTCATTTGTCAGTCACAAAATTGCTTTTAAAAATATTTGTTCATTTTTGTAACAGCACTGATGATGACGGCAACGCGGCCAAAAATGAATTATGAATTGTTTTAAAAAAATGAATAGTATGACTCCATCTTCTCTATACAATAATCTGTACTACAATATATTAAAAAGGAATTTGAATGATCAAGTGTGGTAAACGTAAAACCTTTATTTCTCGGAAACAAATAAACAATACATAATTGGAGGAAATTCCGAAGAACGTTTTTAATGTTCTTTGATTCCATTTACTACATTATAAACAAGATTATGAAAATAGAATTAAATTAACATTCTAAAAGATCTCGACGAACATTCTTATTTTGACTGGATTTCACTTAAAGCTACTGAGCACATATTGTGATTTATTTCTTTTCAGTGTCTTTAATGTGACTTATTTTTGTATTTAAAGTTCAATACACTTTTTTAATTAATGTAGGTTATTCACTGATCTTTTACAAGTNTAGGAATTTTTGCTGAATTTTTTGAATCCGCCTCTGCCTTAGGGCCCTTGATCGGAATTGATGGGATGGTCCCTTGCTTGCTTCCGGAGAGTAAATTAGTTTTTTTCCCCTCCACGTGGTCATACGCAGTTTGTACTGTTTTTTTTTACAATAAATTTATTATTATTATTGTAAGTTCATTTATATAGATTTGTGTGCACAATTGTTGCTATCAAAATTCTTGGACCGTTTTTTGTAGGTTATGTAGGATATGTTTTTTCACAATGGTCTTCACATTCTTACTGTTAAATTATTATGTTTTTTATATACGTACAATAATGTGCACGCTTATATATTCAATGTATTTCAAATTAAGAGAAAAATCTAACGTAATGAGTGAATGGAATAATAGTGATGACAATACGTTGGAAAGTGAGTTTGCAAAAATAATATAAGACTAATTTCATGTTGCCATTTTGGGAATCTTCTAAGACATTAAGATTTTTATTTGTTCATCTACTGAATATAATAAATATGTATAATAGGTATTAGAGGATTAAAAATCATTTGCTCAAAAACGCAAGACCTGAAGCGAGTGAAGTTGTGGGAACTCAACTTGTAGACAATGAGTAGGAGACACCAAATATTTAACTTTCATTATGCTTAAAGAGTCTTGACTTTCCCATTTACTTAGTAGAATGTAACCAATTGAGAGTTACCTATTCTTTAGAATTCATAATATACCTATTTTGTAATAATATTAAAATCTAAAGGATTCTTCTTAGTAATGTGATCATGTTAGAACGCTATGATGTTAAATTCTCATAATAATTGCAGCATTTTTCGAGAAATATTCCAGAAATATAGAAACAGGTATAAACGTAAAACTTTGAGAGTACAGGATTTAGCCATATTCAGTGAAGTTTTTTAATGTTTTTTAAACTTAGTGTATAATATATGATAGTTCACTCTCTTTACATGTAATACAATTTGCATCGTAATACTGGCAAAACTCGGGTGACACTTTTTTCTGAACACATTTTCTTCCAAGTAATCTATCAACATTCCTTTGCATGGAAGAATCCAACACTCGGTCCTTTCATTTCTTTGGTCTTTGCCAATTAATTTCTTTTTTCAGTAGTTCACTTCTCAATGTTTCGAGTCGTTATTCTCATTCCTTTGTATACTTGTTCTTTCACCAGTGTGCATTGCATTCCGCTCCTTCGGCCTTGATCTTTCTGCATCAGGACGTCGCTTCTCCTTTAGCATTTTCTACCATTCCTGGCGTATTCTAACCCTCCCTCCCAACATTCATCCCTTTAGCTCGGAGGCTCCGTGCTGATTGGCCGTCCTCGACTAGTTAAACAAACAGCCCACTTTCTGAGCCGCTGTGCCCAGGGACCTTTTTCCAATTTTCACGTCTTTCTGCGTGCGAGTTAATCGAAGAGCTGACTGAGCGTTGTTGTTCTTCTCAGAAAGCAGAAGAGTCCATTTGACGATTTGTGCATCAATTGTAAGATTTAGAAGTACGAGAACTCAAAAGGATGATTTAAAGTCAACATATAGGACACAAACTTTACTTATAAAATATCCAATCAATTATTTCTAACTGATCGATCGATATCTGTATATATTTCGCTAAAAATATACTTATAAATTATCATTAAAAACAAACATNACTTGATACTGAAATCTATTCCAAAAGAAATCCCAAAATTGGTCGTATGTGACGTTAAGAATTTGGAATTAAATTCTATAGAAGTGCAAATATATATTCGAAACTATACAAATCAGGTGGTGGGAAAATACTAGCTCAACGTAAAATAGAAAGCTATTTTTGCTGGAATGGTTAGTTTTGTTGTGTAATGAAGACTATAGCGGATACAGGATTCTGTTTTGGAAAGGGTTCAGATCTTGTGGGGGAGAGGCTTGTACGGAAAATTTGGTAAATTCGGTACTAAATGGTACAATAGAAAGGCAACTTACGAAACTGTAAGAATATAATTATTCTATCAAATACAAATAAAAGGTCCACGTACCATAACTTTGTCGTATTACTAAAACTTAATTTGACAAATTATAATAATAGAAATCTCTTAGATTGCGGTGAACCTCACCGCCAGGTAACAGATTAATCATGATTAATCTGTTACCTGGCGGTGAGGTTCACCGCAATCTAAGAGATTTCTATTATTATAATTTGTCAAATTAAGTTTTAGTAATACGACAAAGTTATGGTACGTGGACCTTTTATTTGTATTTGATAGAATAATTATATTCTTACAGTTTCGTAAGTTGCCTTTCTATTGTACCATTTAGTACCGAATTTACCAAATTTTCCGTACAAGCCTCTCCCCCACAAGATCTGAACCCTTTCCAAAACAGAATCCTGTATCCGCTATAGTCTTCATTACACAACAAAACTAACCATTCCAGCAAAAATAGCTTTCTATTTTACGTTGAGCTAGTATTTTCCCACCACCTGATTTGTATAGTTTCGAATATATATTTGCACTTCTATAGAATTTAATTCCAAATTCTTAACGTCACATACGACCAATTTTGGGATTTCTTTTGGAATAGATTTCAGTATCAAGTTGTAGAAAGAATGCAAACGTAGGCTTCCGTGACCATAGGCAATATAAACTTGTTTGTCAGGGACAAACCGCGTCTTAACGGACAGAACTACCAACGTTTTGGTCATCTTGCTGCGGCCTTCTTCAGGGCAATGTCAAAGACGTACAGACTTAGGTATGAATATATTTCTTGCCTGGAAAAAGTTCACAGAGAGATGGCAGAAACGTTAGAAGTACGTTTTCGCTGAATTTTTCAAGAAAAGTTGACATATTTTGTCGTTATCACATACAAATATTGAAATATGAGTACATATCATGTACATATCATGAATTTTCTTCGGTTTTCCTTCGGGTAGAGGTGAATTTCTTATACAGGTTCTCTAGGCTTTGTCTAGGGGCATGTTTATTGTAATAATAAATCGTGAATTTAGTGTTATTTCAATTCTTATGATTTTTAAACACTATACTCAGAATAATCTATAGTTCGATAATAATTTGTACATGTAAATTTTTACGTTAAATTACAAACATATTGACATTCTTTAGTATTATAACTCGCAGCTAACGTTTTATCTTATCTAGGAACTTTTGATTAAATTTTTGAATTCGTCTCTGCCTTAGGGTCCTTGATCGGAATTGATGGGATGGTCCCTTGCTTGCTTCCGGAGAGTAAATTAGTTTGTTGTCCTCCACGTGGTCATATGCAGATGGTAGTTTTTTTGACAATAAATTTGTTAAATTTAAAGAATTATTTAGAAAGAAGTGCTTAAAATTCGTATCTAAAGGAAACATTTAAAAATTAAATTTAAAAAATATTCTCAACATATTGAATATTCTGTGTCAAAATGTTTCTCAACAAATAATAAGGACTTGAGTTGGTTTTTAATTATTTGTATCATTTGTTAAAAAGTTTTATATAGAGAATAAAACAATTATGCATTAATGATTCAATTTTGAGAATAATGCATAGTAAATTTTGTTATTGTAACACTAAACGCATTTCATTCATATCTGGTTATCGAATGGTTTCCAACAGTAGTTATTAGAACGATTTGTCTTATTCACACTAGTTATAAAAAGATAATCATTACATCATAAATTAGAGGAATGTAATCAGAGATATTTAATTTAACTACAGTCAAAGTTAACTTTCAAATAATACTTGTATCTCCATTGACAACACTGTAAGCGAGCTCAAATGTTGAGAATATTGTTTAGCAACTAGGAAACATTACAATCGGGAATACTGAGTAAAGTTTTGGTCTCATTTAAGGGTATGGTGGAATGTTGGGAATACAGCAAGTGGAGTTGTTGGGCAGTCGTGCTTCAACTGTAAACAATTATTCATGTATTAAAGCTACTCGACCTGTTTCGTTTTGTCATTCAACTACATTAACGTCCAACTCAAAATCTGGGTGAAGGAACTGCTCGAAACATTCAATAAACACGAGAAACAAAAGTGAACGCCAACTTCAGAAAAGCAATTGATTGGCATGATTCACACAAACTTTCCTGACAACTTTATGTAAACTTTAAAGAAACATGTTTGTATGTTTGGAATCATGGAATGGTGAGGTCTTGTCCAACATTTTCTAAATTTATAACAATAAAAACTTGTTTAACGAGAATGATTTTACAATAGTCTCTACACATTGCGTATCAGAATTCATTTTCAACTTCGTCTTCGGGCAGTACCCTGAGAAAGTTCTGTTATCCCTCACTGAAAATTCTACTTAAAATATCTGGGGGTTGAACCAGTGTCGCTAGAGTTGGAAGACGAAAGCAATCTCGTCTTAATACGCCACGGGTCACCCAAAAGATATTTTAACGAATTGAAAAATAATATTCGGTACATACACCTTCAAATAGCAATGAAAACTTGACATATATCTCTTAACAATTAATTTATGAACTCAATTGAAACAATGAACTAAAGATACGAACGTATCCAAATTATCAAAAGAGACTAACATAAGTCACATGTCAACTCAATGCCCAGTTAAAGAACAACTGTTGATCTATTCAACCGCAGAGACAGCAATAGTTACATGTATGTACAGAATCAGTATACCTACACACATTGTGAACTAAGAGGTGCAAGATGTAAAATTATCCCTTCCTTATCTTGGATATCTATAGAATGTTTTTAAAAATTTTCCTCAAACATTTCTTACAACTCATACGTTTTTTCAATCTTTCGTATAAACTCTAATCGTCGAAAAAGTTGAGATCTTTACATTTTTAAGTACGATGTCATATTCTGAACGGTTTGCGACGATATCGGGTACCATATGTAAATGAATGTAAAAGAAACCACAGAAGTTGCTACAATAGCACTTGGATAAAACGATAGATTAAAAAAGGATAGAAAATTATCTTAAGTAACATAGAAATTACTCAAATTCACTGGAAATATATCTTTTTATTTCTGAAGGATTTAATATAATCACGTCACTTCTAGTCAGAATTGTCATTTTCCAACTACACAGTGTGTGTAAGGAAAGTATTGTAATCGATCGAGAAAAAAACTTTTGAGATCTCTTCGGATCTTTGCGAATTGATTCCAGGAGAGTATTTTCAAATTTTGACTACGATGTCCAATTTCGCATATGTGTGTACGTATGTTTAGAATTTTGTTCCCCCAATAACTCACAAAGAAATTGACACATCGAAACTAAACTGGAGATTAGACTTAGAATGCATTGCGAATAGAAGCCTATTCCTGGACAGCCCTGGGAGGTGCTTTTTAAAAATCTGCCAATGAGGCTATTGCAAAGTGTTTAACGTGGAAGATAATTCACGAAATATATACCTGAATGTGTTATGGTCTTTAGAAGTTTACCATGTACTGTGATGATAAATATTTTGAAACAGATTGATCTTTTAAATATGTCATCTTGTTTAATATTATGATTTCTTTTTTGAAGTGTTTTTCTTTTTTCTTAATTTTTAGTGTTATGTAGGGTGTTTACTGCCATGAGGTTTTATTATGAAGTATAAATGGAAAGTTGAGTGGAGAACATTCCAGATTTTTTCTTCTGTTTTTAGGAAAAACTTCCGTTTAATATTTGTTAAAATTGGCCAACGTTTAACTTAGAAACATTAAAAATAATAGCACTGAATTGAAAATATAGTGAGAAACAGACAATCTATAAATTATTTCTTATTATATTATTGTTATATTATCACTGGTTTACTCATTCCGGGATCTGTAATCTAGTTCACTAACATATTATCACGTCATTTTATCCACTTTCGACCCCACGATAATGTATGTACGTCGATATTTCGAAAAAGGGAAAATTTCACTCATGTGGATAACTGGCAATGAGTATACATTACTTGTCTTTGTAAAAGGTAAGATTCAAATTTTAACTTTGATATATACTGACAAGCAAATGAATTATCATAAAACACGCACACCATATAGGAAGTGAGATTTGTTCCGAGCAGAATACTTGGACGATGACCCATTCGACACAATTTGAACAGTGACCCTCCACATGATCTGAATCTTCTTCTTTAACATCCCCTGTTTGTGTCCTTTGGCAGTTGCACCCTCCCAGAGGTGTCCGCTGGTTTGCGTTCCTTGACGTGAAGCCCATCACCCCCTTCCCTCCCCACTGGTTCCAGCAGTCACTGTTTGACGCGCAGCACAACCCGAGCGCTGGATACATCTCCCTCACTCTACGACAGCCGTCGCTCGTCTGTCTCCCCAGACCCTTTCATACTGCAACCTGGACTGAAAGATGGCACTCCCCCGTGAGGGATCCCCAACATTAGGAGCGTAGTCCTGAAAGTCCCTTGATGATAGATGTGACGTCGAAAGAAAGGAAAGTTTCGTGAAGAGGTTCGTTTGGAACAAGTAATATACATCCTCATTCCTTCGCGATTCGCACCTTCTACGCTAATTAATTTACATTCACCCTCGCGGTGAATTAGCTTGTTCCTATAAAATGAAGCATTTGAATCAATTCTTTCAGCAATCAAATATTCATGAATGATGAAATTGAAATGAGACACGAGAACTCTAAAAATTATTGTAATAGTAGAAGTTGTAAAGTAAGTAAATTCACGAATTATCACTGCTGAGACATAGTATTCCATAAAGTTAGACATCAATAATCTTTTACGAAGAGTAACATTTTCATTGATAGAGAAGCTCATGTTTTATAAATTACAGAAATTTCTTTCTTATGATGTACGGGTAAAAATTGCTCCCCTATTGCCACATGCAAATTGGTCTCACCGGCGATTAGAGTGTGAGTACGCATGCGCAATGGTGAGTCCTTTGCCTGTGGCACTCAAAACATATGTAATATTATTATTTCATAAAATGCTTCACAGCCTGGCCATGCGTGTCGAAGCAAGGTAGCCCTTATTTTCTTCTGTTAAAAGTGCTGTTCCGACTTTTTCCGACAGGAGTGTGTCCTGTAACTAGAACTCTAGTGATGGTCTGTTGGATGAATATAGAAGAAACGTTCCGTATCTTACTTATTGTATGTATTAAAATTGTCCTATGCACTGATCGAAATAATTTCCTATTATCTTACATTATTGAACATTTGTGCATCTGGCTTAGAAAATTCCGAGGATTCTTTGCCTGTAAACTATGGAAAATTAACTTCTTTGCTACAACAATGACGTATATTTGTTAGTACTTTCATTAATTCTTTCTGATTCATTGTTTAGCAGAAGGAACTGGAAACCAATGGTGTTAAAATGTGCGTGCAGCTTCTTTTAATAAACAGCGTATGTTTTATGAACACATTCGCGAAGAGAACACATTTTATTCATAATTAGAAAAATATCTCTCTCAATACAATTACGCTAAAAGGAGTAAATCTTACATATCCATGTTTACTTTTACGAAGAATATCATCTACTCTTGTAAATATTCATTTCAAATGCTGATTGATACATCATCGTAAGTTATGAGTCATGTGTCGAAATCGTAACATTGGTCCAAATCTCACCTTGACACAAATGTGGAAAAAAAAATTACAACAGGAATGGTTCATTCCGGATTTTAGTGGTCGATAATCCTCCATGTCAAAATTATATTTTTGAACAAAACGTCATCAATGTCTTGAAATAAAAATTGACTTTACTTGAGTTAAATTCTTTATCTATCGAAAAAGAAAATAATCATTATATAATTCGTACTTGATCTGATATTGTAATGCAATAAAAAAAATTACTCGCAATGATATATTAAAAAAATATTTCTAATTAAATAATATAATATTTCAGGTACACAATACTCCAAAACTATTTGCATGTGTTTTTGAAGCAATTACTTTACTGACATCTCTGAATCCTTCATTCATGTAATACCTTTATTTACAAAATACGTCTCGGGAACGCGTTCTAAAACACCTTGTTTCATATCGACTTTAATTTTCTCGTAATTTCCAGTCGCTAATCCTAGTCGAAGGTATTGGAAGCAACTCCGATCGTGGGCGCGTGGGGCATTAGCTCCGGCCGCATTTCCTCTGCGAGCGGATTCCGCCTCTAATGGATCTCTGGCAGCCGGTCACCGAGGGAACGAGGACTCTGAGGTCGAAACAGAAATACGCGTGCATGGCAGTTACAGCATCCTCAGAGAGGACATTCCTCATCTCACACAACTGGACATTGCATCGAGTACTCGCCGATCTTTACGAAGACTTTCATTAAATTCTGTTTACGTAAAACTTCAAATGTAGCATTTATCTCACCAAAAACAGTTGTGGACATAATGTGGAATAAATGGTTTTTGAGCAAATTGGGCTGTGCGAATTGAGAAATTTAGCTAGAAATTTGTCATCAAGGTAGTAGTGAATTAACACAAAATTAATCAATGCAGACAATACATTATTTTCCGATAAAAAATTGAAGTCTAGCAAGAGATTCCTATAGGCATTACCTCTCAAAGATGGACATTTTCCATACGCATATTGAGACCGTGGATTGAATTGATTAATAATTCAATCACGCGTTCTCAAAATATTAACATAAAAAGCATGGGTCAACATGGGAGCTCGCTGAAAGAGACTTGGGTGGTCTGAAGCTTAGCAAGGCGGTGCTACATCAAAAGCCCAGTAGAAAGTTTTGGAATACAAAAACGCAATAAAAACTATTATTTGGAAAAATCAAAAGTAGAGACCAGGACACGTGTTCAGAAACACACAAGTTTGAACAGGAATCTTTAGAAAGACGAGTGGCAAAATTTAGGACAATAACGCAATAAAAACCTTTATTTAAAAAAGATCAAAAGAAATAGGAAGCAGGACACATGTTTTAGTAGCCTGCTAGTCTGAACACGAATCTTTCAAGAAAAAGAGCGGATGTTAGGGAATATTATTTCCCAAAGCAACGTGGGGGTAATTGTGAGGCAAGTGGCCAACAAAAAAGGTTCGTGACACATGGGGAATAACGAGTCTCAACAAGAATCTTTAGAAATGTGAAATTTTGGGACCATGGGTTCGGCCTTAACACACGATAGCAAAAATTCAAAAGAATGTAATAAAATTTGGGTTCAAAAAGAAGTGCCGACGCTCAGAACAAATGCTAGCTAGAAAGGGACGATGTCGAATGCCGCCTAGCAATAAAACAATAAAACCGAGGTCTTTAGAAGCATACCGCCCGCGCAGATGTACAGGGACAAAAATAACAAAATGGCCGACAGGCCTTCATCTCGAGGAAAGAATCTTAGAAGTAGAGAGAGGGGGGTGCAACCAATGTAATATCAAGGGGGGAGGAGTCAAGTGGAATGATTGGAAACAGGAAATNTTGGAAACAGGAAAATACAAAATACATCTTTTCGGAAACTACCAATTAAAATTAAGAGGGGGAAAAGAACCGAGATCTGGCAGCAGAAGCAAGGACTGTTAAGAGGGGGAACATCACGTGACGCAAAATTATCTATAAAAAATTAGAGCACAGAGGCAAAAGGGGAGAGAGGAGAAAATTTTTGGCAATGTGTATTTGTGAGACGAGAGAGGAGAAAATTTTTGAGACAGTGTATTATGTGACCGTGAGACTAAAAAATTCGCATCAGTTTAATTGTTGAAACTAGATGGTGATAAACTTGCAACAATTCATTTGTTGAGTTTGACAGTGACGAATTTGAGGGAGTTCATTGTTGTTCGATTGCAGTGTAAAGATTGGCGACCGTTATTTGCTGAGACAGACAGTGATAAAATTGCAACAATTTATTTATCGAGTCAGCCAGTGAAAAATTTACGAGATTTCCTTTTTGTAGAGTGAGGCAACAGAAAACGGGTGATTGAAATAGCCAATAGGACTCGTACAGTGCAACAAGTTAGGACAAACGAGTGAGCGATTCGAACAATGCGAAGACATAACATTTTAGGAGTTAATGAGCCAATAAAGGTCATTTCAGCAAATTAGCAAGCCAGAGAAGGCATCGTCATAGCTTAGACAATCGAAGGGAAGTGCCACTGTAATCTGTCAGAGGATATGCGAAGCGCACTCATACAGTGAGTAGTTAATAATATTAAATGTGGCTAAAGACGAAAGCAAATTAAGGCAAAGTGAGTCGGGAAACTCCAAAATGTGGCGGACATAGAAAGTGACTGGAATGAAAAAGATCGCTTAGACAGAAAAAAAGGAACGAACATTAGTGTGGCACGAAGAACGAGTCTCTAAATCATGAACACAAAATTGAACAGATCTTCGTCTCGCCCGACATCACCAGACAGCTTGGGTAGTGTGTAAGAGTGTAGAAGGGAATTGTAATGTTATTTTAGGCCTTGTGAACTACAAATTGTGACATAAATGTTCGCAGGCCGTGTGCTACAATTAAAGTGATTAAGTGTAAGGAGGGGGTAAAGAACAGAGGAACCTCCAATTAAGAAGACGAGTGGTGAGTACCATGTAAAAGGACGTTACAAGCGCAGTAGGCGAAGTTATGTGTAGTGTTGTAATAATTTTCCAGTGTAGTGTATATTGTGTATTGAGCGTCAGTATGAATAATAAAATGTTTTGTTCATTGCTCGAACACCAGATTGTTGTGGTTTCATTGTGTGTATTCGGTTCCCTCCCCTTCGTAATTAAATAGAATTATTTTTAATTGTTGAAAAAAAATTTTTTTTACAACAATTAATTTTTTATATGGTTATTAGTTAATAACAAAGCAATAAAGTCACAATATATACATTTTCAAAATATTGTAGTTAAAGCCCTTATAATAATTGATATTTTAACTTCTAATTTATTATTGTTCAAACTGAATGATAGTTTGAACAATAATTAATTAGAAGTTAAATTATCAATTATTAATCAGAGTTTTAACTATAATATTTTGAAAATGTGTTTTAAAATGATATGAATTGATAATCAACTTTGAATATTCACATAATATTTCAGAAAAAAAAGAAACTGAATTTTGAGGAAGTTATTTCTTGATAATTGCATTACAGTCTCATAGTAAGTAACTGACAAGTTATTTTTTCCTAACATGAGTTTAGTTCACTTGTAGGAGTAGAGCTCAACTATATAGTACCCGAATAGTCCTTTTGGCTTATATTTGACTTTTCATACACTTAAGTGTGAAATGGTCAAGCAGTACGAGAAAAATTATGACGAGAATCAGAACGTCGCTCAGAGACAGTATCCCCTGATGTCACCATGGCGTACTAAGAATGTGATTTTTCTAAAGTTCCAACCCATACATCGGTAAATACTATGCGAAGATGAATTCGGAAATATCTATTTTATGCGAAAATAAGATACGACGTTTAAAAGATTTGTTCTGATCCTCTTTATATTACGCATCCCAAACGCATGACAGTACAAAATACAAAGGATATCGCCAAGCTCTCAAATTGGAAGAAACTATAGCCTAATGATGTAGTCTATTGCCGTTGCGTACGGGTTCGCTACTCTCATGAACGTCGTCACCACACCACCACCGTGGTGACCTTCATTACAGGTCTCCTCCGCTGTGGTCGTCACCGACCCTTCCCGAGTTAGTCTTACATCGAAGATACTAACTCCAGACCCATCTTCCCCAACTCAAGCGATGCCTCATCTTCTGCTTCGTTTCTTACTTCAGCTTTACAACACTGGACCTTCCGGAGGAAGCAAACGCTTCATGGATATCTACAGAAGCAACCAGTTTCACACTTGCTCTTATTTAGATGTTTCTTCATACATCGCCCCTTATTCTGGAGTTGACCAACTGCTTTATCAAATAAACGTTTCCTCTCAATTAATAAAATATAATAAAATGATGAGAGAATGCATATAGGTCATTTCGAAAAAAACTACAAAAATATGCTCAATACCATAAAAATATATTAAAAGAAAAACGAGGAACACGTCTACCACATCAAACGTTCTTGAATGCTTTTTCCCAAAAAATGTAATACCGGTGTTTGGTTTTTTATAGTACAGTTATTTGTCCAATAAAAACTTTACAATCTACCTAGTAGATTTACGGAATGGATTCTAAAATCTGTAAACTAAGGTGAGTTTTATAAGAATGAGGTGGATGTTGAAAAACAACAAAATAAAAATAATTCTCCCAACATTGAAATAAGACATTCATAAAATCAATAAAACAAAATAAAAAGTCTGGGAAGCAAACTCATAGAGATGGGATAGGATCCAGCTAAGAAAAAGAAGATCGGTAAATCCGATTAGTGAAATCTGGAAGACATACAAGCCCTTTCGGCTCTGACGCTAGTGCGAGCAGCTTTCTTCTGGCCTCTACGCGTTTCGAGCATATGCCATGGTTCAATCTCCTGCAAGATTTACGCGCATATAAAGGCGTGGCTACCAACATGGTTCTGCTCTACGACCAAACCCCGACCTGTGCTAAGGTCAGTCAGTCTTTGGTCTCGCTTTGTTAAGAGGCAAGGGTGAAGGTTTTGTACCACGTTCGACACTCATGCTGCGCCCTTGTAAAGCTGCTGTGTTCACGCCTGGAGACAACACACCTTTACAGGTAGACCACCCAGCTTCACCCTTCTTTTTGCCATTACGAAGCTCCATCTCCAGTTTTGCTCTCATGTCGGTCACGCAAAGTTGCAAATTTAGAGAAAAATAATTCGGATTGATGGTAATTGATTAATACAACTTTTAGTTGATAAATCTTTTTAAGTTAAAATTTTATTATAGTTAACTTCAGTTAGTTACAGATGTTTTGAGTTTTGTTAGACACATAATCTCATTCATTGTAAGACTTAAGGTTGATATATGATTTAATTTTAATGCTGCTTTGTATATTGTCATGTTCCATTCATAACTGTTTTGACGTCATGTTTACTTAGTTAATGCCAAATATGAATCAGTCGAAATTCTTGACCACGTGTTGGAATAAATATATATCTTGAGTTTATGGCACATCAGATTGCCAACTTTTCGACTTTTATTAAGTCATCTTTATGACTCTGCAACCACAATTGAACCTCCTCATCAACAAACATATCACTACAACCACCTCTCCCACATCATATGAAAGAAAAGAAAACACGCATACTTCTAGCAGCTATGGGGGAGAGAAATGTGTATCAAGAAAAGTCTTGCTTAATAAAATTTAACTTTCCCATTGTCGAACAGAATAATAATTACATTCAATTTTCCCGGCGACCTAATAGTACGAGTAGTAAATCTGTACCAGATGAAGAGCGTTCTATCATATCTTCCCAATTCGACCTACCATCGCAACGTTTCGATTTCAACAATTTACTAAAATAATTATCGCACTCAGGAGCGAGAGATATCAGAAAAACAAGAGAGGCCGTAAAACACTAACTCTTTTGCCAGTACTGTACAACATATAGACAAAACAGGTCTTAGCCAAAACAAACCTTTTGACTGACAACTGAAGGCTCATAAATTTCTTTTGTGTTGAAATAAATTTAATAAATATATGATATTTTGAGTTAAGGTCACAACAAACATTCATCAGCTCGCCAACTTTTCGGCTTTTATTAAGTCATCTTCACGACAAATTAATATTATTGCTCTATAAACTTTGTCATTTTAGTAGTTACGAAAAGTTATCAATGGATATCACTTGCACGATAATTTAAGAGTATTTTGTTCATTCATTTACCTAACATTCCTTACTTCAACGATTAGTATCTAAAATTATGTAAAAATTTCATCTCACTTTTAATGAGCGCATCACCATGAATATACAGAGATAGTAGTATTTGAATAAAGTATACAGATAAAAAAAAGCTTGACCCTAAAAGACGCTACGTAACATCTCTTTTTTATCGCCTTTGTTCCGTAGCAACTGATTAAAGTTGAGATCACAATAAAGTGAGACAAAGAAAATTAATTACTCGGCTCTAATGAGAGGGAAATAATGAAAACTTTTCGTGCTCTATTTTGAAATTACGTTAATAGCTTATAATGTGGGGAAAGCTCTGCAGCAACTTTTATAATAGCAGAGTAATCTGAGAGGTTGACTTATTCACAAAAAAAACTTTAAATTGGTCTAAAGATTGCAATAAATGCAAGTTCTAAAATTTTTTAATTTGGCTTAAAATTGTGAGAGAAATTTAATAAAACACAAATGATCAATCACATATTTATCATTTATCACCATTATATGATTTTGTTTCACATTTATGATAAATACATTGACGCTCAGGGGTGATATAAGAAAAGCGAAATTTTGCCATAGTCTTTGCAATTAAAACAAATCACAAGTTTTCGAGATTTCATGAAAAAAAATGACGTTTCACTACAATTAGGATAAAATATGTTCAAATTATGGTATCCAAAATATGTTCTGAATAGATTACATAAGGTTTCTTAATTATTATACTGTAGATTTTCAATTATAAGTTCACATGTAAGGGGGTGGATTATCTATGATCAACATACGGCCACTTAGGTGCTAGCACTCTTTCTCTTGTTGGCGGGCAGATATTAAGGGTTAAGGACTCTATCTAAAATCTTAAAACAAAATCAGTTATTCAATTAATGAGAGAAGTGTACACATTGAAAGAAATTGAGCGGGGAACTCCGGGTACTCAGGAAATTTTACTTACAAGAATGCACGAAAATAGTCGGAAATAAACAACATCAGGTAGTAATTTGCAAACTGTTATTCGAGTAAAATATTCCGTAAAAGTAGCGGATTGCCTGTTTAGTCCTGAAGATAATCAAACTGTGTCCTTCTTCTGGCGAGAGCGACACAATAGTACCTCCATCTGTTCCTCCATAAATATAAAGGGTTAGACTTTAGGATGACTATCAGAGATTTTTTTGATCGATAAAAAAATTGTTGGAGCAACTGACTTAAATTTGGAGTGCAAATACATATAGAAAATGCTCACGTAAAAAACACAATTTTTGAAATGGGCGAATTATTTGGATGGGAGGCTGGCAGAATGTTACTCCTGTACTGGATAAGCACATAAGCAGGTCAGCTTAGGTAATCAGACAACCTCCTGAACTGTTTCGAACATCTGAAAAACTCACTTCTCAATAGGGTCGGGGAGTAAATTAATGTTGGGAGTAAATTTCGATTTTTTATCTCGGTTAGTCGAGCGTACTTAATTGAGTCTATATGCATGAGGTTAACCCACCTAAACATTTAAAGGTGTGATTTTTGTGCTCAATTTGTGCGAAATTTTTATCCCTCGAAACGCTAAGAGTATTGAAGGGGGAAGCGCTGAAACGTGTCATTCGAGTCGTTTCTATTAAAAATACGGGGGTATCTTGACAAAAAGTTTCACATTCATTCGTTACAAAACGAAGATAAGTTAGGTGAGATAAAGTAAGTGTGCTATTAATTTTGTCTCGCAGTGTATTTGGGATGTTCGTAGAAGTTAAAACAAGATAATAATAATAATAATAATAATAATAATAATAATAATAATAATAATAATAATAATAATAATAATAGTAAATCATTATAAAATGTGAACTTCAAACAAAAAAAATATTGTCCAGAATATTTGAACTCCATGAATCAGGTTCAATGTCGTTCTCAGAATTTGGACAATAATAAGTTTTCTAGGAAACATTGCTTGTGTAATATTGTGAATTTTGACCATGTCAACTTATTTACTCTCCGAAGCCTACAGGGTTGCTGTACACCCGCGCACAGTGTTTTTCTACTCGCTGTTCCACAGATTTTCCTCCGCACAAAAACTCAATCAGAGATGCTTCTGTAGGGACTGCTGGTAAACGGGTAGGGAAGCAGGAAGCGACGCATCCGCTTCGTGTGGCGTCGCGAAGGCAAAATGTTGCTGACGTTGAAACGAATTTTTAAAATTCCGCTTCCTCTGTATACACAGGGTTGAAAGCACATTTCACGGCTTACTTTGACTGTGTTTCTCTTGCGAGTAGTTAGACCGTATATGAGTCGAAATCCTCTTCTGATGACAGAGCTCCCCGGCACATCATCTCGAGCGGATTGCAGCGCACGATTCAATTGTACCTAGCAGCAATTGTCTCCGAACGTTGCAACTTTGTTACTCATAAAAGGGACTTGTTCACATAATCATAAATTACGTCAGTTGATTTTCCTCGTTCTTGATCACTTCTCGTAAATATTTTCAGGTGTAGTAAAAATAAATAAAATCTTATCCATCGATTCCAAGACAGAAGTGATAATAGATATTAAATTAACATATTGGTATGTGCAATGGACTATGTTATTTATTTCAAGTCTTAATTTCGAATGCGGTGTACTTTAAGTCATGAGGTCTGCCCTGAGACAATTTCACTCAGGAAGAAAGGATATTTTGGGAATGAGAGATGTTGTATGACCGGAAAAACTAAACGTACAGATATGACATTTGTCTACCCTTAAACAAAAATCTTATCCAGTTGGATCAAGCTTTAATTCCTACTCCTTCATTCATCTATACTGCATTTGTCAGAAATAGTATATTGGCGTACATTGACAAAAACAATATAATTTCATGGGCATTAAGATCATCTCAAAAGCCGAGGTTCTCAGTATTTACAACTAAATCATTTCTGTTTTTAGTGAGGAGAAAACACATTTTCACGATTTCAAAAAACGCAAGGAACGTCAGAAATAATGTTTATTTATTTATAAAGATTATTTATTTATTTAAAGACAGAATGTGATATATAAGTGAATACAGAAAGCACCTGATGACGTAATGATCCAGAGTTCACTATTAGTGAAAAATATCATTTAAAATGTCGTATCACATTTTATTCGTGTCTTAAAAAATGAAATTTACCAGAATTCGGTAAATTATACACAATAATTAATCGCTTTCATCTTTTGTCTAAAATGGAAGGAAAATCTTACGAAAAACATTACTGAAACAAAGAAATAACAGAAGTGATCATCATGTTTTAGACAATTTACGATTACGAACTCTTACATAAAGTTCTTAATCGTAAATTCTTGCATAATCCTAGTATACATATTAACTAAAGAAATTTAATTAAATTTAAGAATTGACCAATGAGGTTCTAATACTTAGGAACAATGGAAAACGCTGCGGGATGAAAATTACATAGCTTTATGGAAGAATATGAAACCTCATAAATAATTGCACAGACTAAACAAATAAAAATAATTATTGCTAGAGAAAAGTAATTCATAACGCAGTTTGGGGTACTGTAACTACTCAAAACTATTTGAGAAGAGTGCCAATATAATTCGATTGTTCAAGACATAATTTATCAGTTCCCATGCTTATTCAGTATCACCTCAATTCCTGATAAAGTTTAAAAGTCCTACATGAAGACCCAATTGTCAGTATATTAAATAGATGAGAAAGTAGGAAGAGTATGATAGTACGAAGCAGACGATGACATTGTGCTGGTGTTGTTAGACATCTTGTCACGTCTTCACCGGTAGCTCAGCTTCAAGCGTGGTGAAATTTGACGCCTCGTAAGGGAGGAACAGGAGCGAGCGAATTAGAGAAGGGGCGTCGGCAAGACACCTCTAAACGGTTCTGCCGAGGGTGATGGTTCCGTGGCAGTGACAGTAGGGATGATACCACACAGTGACGAACCACGAACAACAAACGGAGGGTCGGCGTTCGTAATCAAAACAAAAATAAATTGATCATAAACATATAGATTTTTATCGTAGAGGTGTTGACTTTGTCAGTATGAAAATTTAAAATATAACTGAAATTAATTATGCACAGTATGAACACTAGTTCAATTCCTTGTGGTTCCAGGGATAAATACCAAATAAATACATAAATGTAAAAAATATCCATGAAAAATGTATCCTGAGATTTAGTGGAGCAAACAAAAAGAAGGATGACAAAATATGACATCAAAAGTGTTTCTCCAAAATAAACGGTATTCATCTATCAAAAGGTTGTAAGTCAAAAGGTATTTATTTTTACAAGATAATTGACAACTGTAACGTAGACGAGGAAAAATAGATTTTTGACAGTGATTTTGTGCCGCAGGAAAAAACGTTGATTAGTATTATGAAAGGGAATAAAAGTAAGATGGGTGTAAACTGTGATACAGCACCGCTGTGATATCTCGGATAGGCAGGAGGAGCTGAAAGGACAGAGAGAAGAACAGAGAGGACGTAGGCAACGACAGAGGCAGATCAGGTTAGCGGAGCGGATACGTCACCGCTGCCGCTGCTGCCTGTGCTGCGACGTTGTCACCGCCTAACGGGATTAGGATGTCGCAGGCGACTGCGAGCACAGGGATTCCCGCAATTCGGAAAGCGGACGCTTCGATCAAGCAGCCAAGAGAAGCGACGGAGCAGGTTGGCTTCATCCTATGTCACTGACTCCGATCACGTGGCTCAAAACATTTCTCAATTCTTCGCCAAATATCTTGTCTTCAATTACTATTTTGACACAAGAGAGACCGCAAGTTTTCTCTGTTTTCATATTCTTTAGCAAATATTCTCGATATGATATATAATTCGATTCCTCATTTTTCACGTCATAAACTCTTATATTCCTAACAAAGAAGATTACCGTAAACAATTGTTGTAATAAGGTGTTAAAACATTGGTGTGAAATCCTTGTATTTCGAGGTAACCGTCGTAGAAAGTACTACACAATAATTTTACAAGCAATATCAATTTTGATACACAATAGATCTAATAGAAACAGACTAAAAATGCTAATAAAATTTCTATCTCCCTCTCAGTAGTCCAATAACGTGGAGTAAATTTCATTTTTTACTTGATTTAGTTCCTGGTCACTAGTTATTCTAGGTAAACAAAGAGCTTGGATGGTAGGTCGGGTCGCAAAAAAGTGCTACATAAATGAGTTTGAATTTTGAAAGCACAATTTCTCATATATCCCTAACCCGCTGGCGGAAGAGTCGAGAGACGTTATCAGAATAAGAGCGCGAAGTAATTTTTTGAAAGGTGTTAGTAAGTGACGCAAACGTAACGCATCATTATGCCTAATTCGCGAGCGCTTATTACTCTTACACCTTTACGAAGATGACTTTGTGAAAAATATATATTTATGTGTTCGTGTTAGTAAGAAACAATTCGTAGCTTCTTCTATGACTTCTGAATGGAGTTTCGCCGTCTCTTTGTTTTAAAAAAGTTCACTATTGAGACATTATTTTATCGTCCACAGAAGAACAACTTGAACTTCTTTTTCCCTTCCAGAACTCTGAAACCAGTTATGTGTGAAAACTTTCTTGAATACCGCCAATTCCACGTGTTTATTTTTATACATTAGTATTTTTTTGTTCATTTAACATCCGTTGGATTTACATTTCTGGAAAAAACAACAGAAAAAATGTGGTTTCTTGTCTGATTGTGTGAGGAATTAGATGGTTTCGGAACTCCATAACTTCGATGAAACAACTATATTGAATTCAAATAGTAAATAGTGTTATAACTATGTAACTGAGAAACGCAACTGTCACTAATCACTTGCGTTGCAATCGTTTACACGACGTGCTGTGAACCAACTGAGCCGTAATGTATAATCGCGGAGAAGCTAATTGTCACTTAGTAAATTGAACGTCTTCATATCAACTGGTGTTCACAGATTTACTAGTGTTTAGTAAATTAATTCTTAATTATACTTGTTTACATGTGGCTACAAGTGTGAAAGACAAGTATAACTCGAGTAAACTAGACATAAGACTGCCGCGAGTGGTCTGTTCAGGATTTTTAGACGAGACGTAGGGGGCGAGGACCGACTGAGTGCTGACTTAAAAGAAGGGAGGGGGTTAACTTCAACTCATGAGTTGGGAATAGTCTTTAGAAGTAAGAGAAGATGCGACTTTTAGCATCTAGCTACTGTTTGAGTTACTATAAATTGTGTTCTAAAGGCTCTATTCAGCATTCATAAAACTAAATTTTACTTTTATATTACGGCTTAAGTATTTGCACATGCCCATTCTACCGTAAAACAAGACTTTTTATTTGACTCCTCATAAGCACCCGAGGTTTATCACGCGTGCATTTCATTATTGTGAACATATATTCATCCTCAAACCATAATTAATATCACTAGAAATGTTTATGTTGAACCATTTATGTCGGACGTTAGATAATGTTGATGTGTAATTTACGTGCAATAGTATCTTTAATCCATGCTTTTTGTTGTTTGAAGAGATATAATTTCATCCAGTATTTTTTACAAAACTTTGTTTGACTCTTGCAAAAACTGTGGAACGAATTGAAATAAAATAGAATTGAATAGGATTTAAGCTGTTTTTATTTTGGTATGGCATCGGAGATTGGAGTAAGAAACAGTATTATAAAAAAGAATAGTTACTGTTGTTTACAAGTATGGATTGTTTATAACCAATTCAGTATTTTAAGTTCTGTTTAGCATGAAAAAATCACATTATCAGGCACGAAGTTGATTTATCCAGATAAAATTAAATCATTAAAATATCATAATGATGTTCAGAACTTTTAAATTACAAATTACAAAAATTGAGGATGACACTCCATTTCAACGACAAACCCTGCTCAAGAGGAATGGTTCTGCACTCTCTACTATTGTAGCGTAATTTAACGGGGAGTTAAGGGAAGATGGTAACTTATGTCAAATCCTATAAAAGTGCCTGTCAGGAATAAAGATTACATTATCAGTGGGGTGGTCATAAATATTAACTTTGGTAAACGTTCATATATTTCTTCTCTGTGCGACAATCTTGACGGTGTTGAATTATCATTTTTACCGCAACTTATTTGGACATTGTCCATCGTCTTAACCTATTTGAGGTAGTGTCTTCACCTTTAGAACCAAAGTACCCTGGTTCGACTACTGGCGCTGTCGCATGTCTGAAGATGGGAGTTGAAGAAGAAAGTCCGAAACGTAACGTGTGCTATACACCTGTTGAATATACTGAACAAGTTTAAGACGATAGATAATGTCCAAATAATTCGCAATTAAATATATAAAGTAAACTAAAATACTTCATTTATGAATAAAAATCGAATGAAAACATGGTACACATTATAGTACCAGAAGAACCTTTATCCTATTTGATCGTTATCAAAATTATTGTAAATACTTATCAAATAACCTGAACATACGAGGACTGTTTGTATTGCTTCTGAATCTCGTACAGCAATCTCAGCGTCTCGTCCCCCCCCTGCCGCGCTCAGACTTCGACAGAAGTCCCCCCAGAGCCCGAAGCTCCTTTGGCATGTTTCGGCTTTTCTCGAGCTCCGAGCACGATTGAGTGGCTCCATGGACGGTAGCCTGACTTCCATCCGCATCCGCTAACATCCCCAATGAATGGCTCTCTTAAGCCATCGAGCGGCGGTGGTGCGTCCAACGGGACCCATGGTTGTTCTCAAGTCGGAAAGCATCAGCGTAGCGCAAGGGACGTATGGAGCGGGATGAAGGGTGAAATCACAACATGCCCGTAAGAACCGTTTCGGCGACGAAGAGAATACTAGAAGAGAAAGATGAATTTGCAAGGGAGAAAGAGGGAGAATAAGTAAGAAATACCTTGAACCGCATTATTATGATTTACTGCATTTCGCGAAAATCGAAAAGATCGTAAAAAGAAAAAGATACAATGCTACTCATGTTCAAAGAGATGGACAAATATATACGGAACGAATGTAGTGAGATTTGAAGATTTTAGAAATAGTAGAGAGAGAAGGGGAAATACGAAATATGGAATGCGGGAAGATTCTGTATGAGTGAGTGTATTTATAATGTTCGTTATTGTAAAAGCAGAGATGAAAAAGCAACGTCCTGAAAAAAAAGATGAAATAGAAAGAAGAGAAGCAAACCAATTAGTTCCAATTTGCACGAAACGAGATTAGTGTCTTGCCCATCTCTCATGGCATTGCGACCTGTGTGGGTCTAAGAGGTCGAGTCACTTAAAGTCGATAGTCGGAGAGAAATTTATTGGATTGAGAGATAAGACACGACTTCATGATGACGATGGATATAGCGAGTGAATCTCGCGACAAAAAAGTTGTCATAAGGAGAAAAAGTTTTGCGGGTAGTAAATGAAGCGCTCTCTTCGAGGTAGAGGTGGTTAACGTAATCACATGGTTAAATGACCCTGTCCAGATTTTGCAAGACAAAAAAAGAAGAAGTAGTATTAAGAACTCTCTAATAAATACATCTCATACACTCTTATTAGTAATGAAATTAAATGAAAAAAATTTTCAATACCAATTTTCAATAAGGAAAGTCACATTCTTTAGTTACATGGAGCCGCAAATGACAGACAATACAAATACAAATATTTATTAAACAAAAAGAAGATAATGCGTTAAAACACCGCAATATGATGAAAATAAGAAAATAAAACGTGAAAACAAGAACAGAAGGAGAGATCAAGAATGAGTGGTTCAAGAAAGACAATAGCAAATAAGAACAAATGAGACAACCAGGATGTGCGTTCCATCAAATTCTGAGTCCCACAGATCCCTGTACACCAGTAGCACTGCAGAGGATTCCTGAACAATGGGAATGGAGATCGCTTAGATCTCTAAAGAAGAGAGAACTAAGAGAGTTCTACAGAAGAGTTGTGGAGCGAACACATACTGGTCTCGCAGAAGGATGCACACGACAATACGAGCAAGGTATACTTAAATAATGTAATTCTAGTAATGCAGAATGTAATACACACTATTACATGATCCCATAATCATCTGCATTATATTCTTGAAATTTAAATTATTTATTGGTACATATTAGGTTCACATTATGTAAACTAAACGTACTCAACTGCTCCCACATATTTTGTATCGATAAGATCAGCAAGGAAGAAAATGGGTAAGCCAAATATAAGAGGAACTGATATAAATACAATCGTATGCTGAAACTTGGAAGAATTAAAAATGTGTACTATAATGCTTAGAAGTTAGTAAAAGCAAATCGGAAAAATAAAGTTAAAAAAGAAAAGAAAGAAAGCCGTCCAATTTACTAGACGGCAAGTAGCTATCCCCACTACAATTTTATTATCCCTAACTTTACTTGTTACTTGACACTCAACTGGCCCTGGACGCGTGTGAACAGCCATGCAAATGATTAGAGAGAATCTAAATTGTCAGTTTCATTGTTTTACATAAATAATTAATTACTTTAATGTAAAAAAGTGTTTCAAATCTCTGTAGTGGCCATGCATAGGAGAATGAAGACTAATTTACTTGGTTAAAATTATATTGACCTTTTTTTAACAGCTTTTACATAAATGAGTATTATTTCTGGATAACATTTAACATAATAAAATTAAGTAATAAAAATTACTCTACTAGTTAAATAATGTTTATTGATCAGCAAATGTCTCCCCGAGCAATAATTCAAATGTGTTTGTGTGTTCTTAGAATAGCTAATTTGACCTTATACCAACAATAAAGTGCATTGGAATAAGAATAATTTTCTCTAAACGTTTTTAAATATTTAATCTCTTAAGTAATACAATATAAAACATTTGATAGTGTAAATTTTGCAATATTGTTAGATACATTATATACATACGGAATTCGAGGAAAAGTTTATGGACTTCAAGTTTCTTAGAAAATATATACCACAGGGTGAAAATTAATGATACTGTTGGTGGTTTTACTGAAATCAAAACAAGTGTTTCTCAAGGTACCATTCTGGGTCCCTTACTTTTAATAATATATATTAATGATCTTTTAATCGATATGCGAGAGGGGTCAATATTACCTTTTCAGATGATACTGCAGTAATATGTACTGATAAAACCTGGACAGGAGTTGAAACCATAATGAACAACAAGCTTAATGTGATATATACATGGCTTGCCTTAAATGTCATTTAATGTCAACAAGACTGTTTTATGACCTTCGGAAACTACTGTAATAATATTCCGAATGAAATAGACATTACGATAAATGTCAAAAAAAAAAAAGAGTAGAAATTTGTAAATACTTAGGAATTTATTTTGACTACAGAATGAGATGGGAAACACACATTGAGTACCTTTTAAATAAAACAAAATATTTAACCTTTATTTTAAAAAAATATTCTAAAATTATGTTGGTATATACTCAAATGATTTTATACTATGCTCTATTTCATAGTATCATCAGCTATGGCAACATAGCTCGTGGCGGTGTTTATTCATCTAATCTATCATTACTGCAACGATTACAAACAAAACAATATAAACCCATAAATAAAAATCAATTCAAAAATGATAATAAACGTTTAAACCTTGATCAAATTTTGCTTTCGAGTCATTCAAATATTATTATGAAATACAAATACAATTTATTAGTTCCAATAGTATCACTAGAAAAGAAATTATTATTATGCATAGAAGAAGTAAAACAGTTAGTAGCAAAAGTAGCTATGTAGAAGCTATAAATGTCTTCAACAGTTTACCAAACGAGCTTAAAACTTTGCCAAATACATATAGTATTAAAAATAAAATAAAAACATGTATTATATCTAATATTCAGTAGACTAATCTAATATATTTGTTAAAATTATATCACAAGAAATTATAATGAATATATGACAATGTTACTATTGGGAAGAATGCTATTATACGATTGTTGTAACTTATTTTATATTATATTATGTTATTTTAGTTTCTAATTTTGTTTCAGACCTGCGAACAGGTAACTAAGTCTCTGCAGAGTTCACATCTTCATATGTATTTATACAATTATTTATGTAAACGTTTCTGAATAAATAAATAAATAAAATAAGTAAATAATACGTATATTATACAAAATACTTGAGAAGGAATGCATAAATTCCTGTGATTGTCTACTGGCTAACAATTATATTCTGAAAATAACAAAGACTCGAAAATTATTGTTTTCCTAGTGAGAAATGCGTTAAGCAAATTTCTTAGTCTTTAATTAATAGTTTTCTTTTCATTGTGCTATAAATCTCAAGGGAGTTGATTAAATAATGATTAAAAACTTTCTTTTTCAAAGCGACGCACCATTTTGATTTCTGCCGACTAATTCCTTTCACAATCAACAACGTGTAAACGGCGACATATCACTTGTAACTACGTCTGCTCAGTAGCCATAACAAATTATAGTTCAAGGAACTTAGCTCGTGTAAACAAGCCATACCAGTTCGAAGCGCAAATATTATATTAGTGGTGCCAAAGCGTCTTTTGACAACTTAAGTTGTCATCGTTAGTGGCTGTCTCTGCCCTAGAGGGATGTGTGTAGAATACATTATAAACCAATATTGTATAAACCTTCTGTGTAAGTAAATGGAATTAATAATTCTTTAATATATACTGAGAAAACATTCGTTATAACCAAACCCTTTTAAAATATTGCAAAGGAAATAAAAGAAAATGATTGTGAAACACACATTCACGTTACCTGCGCTAAAAAAGCACTTTAAATACTTGACTATACCAGACGTAAGACGAGCAAAGCGGGAGGCTGTTAATCGTATCAAACAATTTCACCTCAGACCTGAGGGCTTCAGACCTTGTTTGGAAAGTGAATTTGGAAATTATTTAAACAGTATTTGAAAGCCAGAAGAAATTCTAAAACTCAAACGTTCCAAATGTGTCAACAGAAAAAGAAAATATAAACCAGAAGATATGCAGCTTGTAAAAGAATTACCTTACATTCTGGTGACAAATGATCAACGCACAAGAGTAGAATCGTTAGTATAAAAATATTTGCAAATTTCTCTTAAGCAATTCGACATAATTCGTATTCACTATGAGAAATTCATAACTTTCTCATTAATTAAAAATTCGACTAAAAAAATCAAAAAGAATTTTGTCTTTTTACGATATTATGCGAGAAGTTAATCCAAGAGAAATCATGAAGACGTTATGTTATATCTACACCATCTAAATTGTATGAATAAGCTATATTTCTCGCCCCTTTTTTACTCGGAAGGAGTTCAGTACGCAAAATAAATCTTTGTATATAAATGTTTTTATTTTAAAAAAATATTTGATTGTAAACAACATTGTATGTCTTTCACGCAAGATCAGGTACTACCACATATTCATAAAGTCTAGAAAACAAAATATATTTACATCATACATACCGAGTGAAGTTTAGTTAAGAAAATAATTTTAGGCCTTATATACACGAAATGTGAATAAGTTTTAATGAAATAAATCGCACAGAAAGACCAATCTCTCCAGAACAAATCAAGCCATGACACTGTTGAAACCGCAGAGTATGAAAGAACGTGGAGCGCAACAGCTATAAAGTTCCCTCGCGGAAATTACAAAAGTGATTCCATAGCCTCTTGGATACGGTAGTGCAACAAAAACGGAGAATACCTCTTTGATATATTTCCTGACGTGAATCAGGGCAACTTGAACAAACGCGCACTAGTTTTGTTCGTATGAGATCTTCAACCCTTTCACATTGTCAAGAGTTTTCTAGTTTCATAAAAACAACAAATGTAAAATTTCATAAGATGTTTAAAACTGTTGTTGTATTACTGAAATAGTTAAATTCCTTGGCACTATAGAAACAATTCTACTTTAGGAAGCTTTCTACAGTAATTTGAAGTTATTACCTTTTCCGCAGAGGGTTCGAATGAAACGCTAGAGAGGTGTTCGTATTTCGGGTATTATACCGATGAATAAGAATTTATTATATAACAAGGAAGGCATTTAAAGTGATCAGTTTTTACAAACACCTATTGATAAGTGTAAATGCAAGAAAGTGTTAGGAATTTTCATTCCTTAACAAAGATTGCCGTGAATCAATTTACATATTATCTAAAGTATTCTCTTTTAAATTTTGGGGGCTCTGTGTTGAATGAAACCAAAATATAATGCATTACAGTATATTTGCAGTACTTACAGTAAATGGGAAAATATTTGCAAAATATACGCTGCTACAAACGAATTGACTTACAAAGCACTGAAATTCGGAAAGTCTAGCTGAATTTACTCAATACAGA
Source organism: Laupala kohalensis (assembly GCA_002313205.1). NCBI lineage: Eukaryota > Metazoa > Arthropoda > Insecta > Orthoptera > Trigonidiidae > Laupala > Laupala kohalensis. Next base: position 338,060 of record NNCF01126735.1, on the reverse strand, counting down.
ATTAAGATTATTAATGTGATAATTCGATTTCAGGTAGCTTAAAATTTAGACCTAAGAATTTTGCTTCCTTCAGAGTTTTTATTTGTGAAGCAATATCGAAAGTGACACATATGAAAGATTTTTGAATGTAGGCAAGGATCAAAAATTGACGTTTAAAGTTGAAAATAATAATGATGTTGATAGAAATATTTTTTCTATTATAACTCAATTCGTGAAGTCAAACCATGAAAATAAAGCTTAACACATAAAGTGTTTTAAATAGAAATTATCCGGTTATATTTGACTAAGAAAACAAATTCAAGGTTTAATTGTAATTTCAAAAAAAAAAAATCATTTAGTAACAAGTCAAATACACACTCTCTGTATGCAGACGGAAAGTCAATAGTCGGAATATTTATAAATGAAATAAGCACTGTACCTAATACGCGAGAAAAAAGTTAATTTTAATAGAGAATATATTTCTCAGTAAATAACTCCCTCACATCACAATGTGTCTTAATTATAGAGGATCATTATAAATGTAGAATTATCGGTTCACAAGTCTTCTTTAATTACATTTGATTACTACATTGGCAATAATAAACGCAAAGTAGGCATATAATAAAGAAATGAAGATGGAACGGCGAAATATTAAGATAAGAGTAGAACATTCTTTCATCCAACACTGCTTACAGTTCTGCAAGAAGTATCAGTAATTTGTATGTCAAATAAGTGAGAACAAATGTAGCAAAATGTTTGTTCAGGTGTATATTCATCTCAAGAAACATGTCAATATTAAACTATATAGGTAACATACGTTGAGGAATCACCAGGACACTTCTCACCAGAGTCTATCGTCTTACCTGAAACAAATGAAGACAAATGTTAGTTACAGTACCTACCTTTCCTAAGATTAGAAATATCTAAAAGAACGAAAGAGTTCATTAATGATATTTGTTAATGTTGGTTATAAAAGAAAGTTCTATAGCATTCTCAAGATAAATTAATATGAGGAGATATTTTAATATAATTTATCCCGGTATCAATTACAATCAGAATGTAAAACATAATATGGTAAATAAATAAATTAATGAAACGATTTAAAAGAACTTTCTTATGTCATCGAATAAAGAAATACTATTAAAATTCCATTTCTTTTCGGGAAGGGTACCGGTAAACCCCAGATAAAGCATGCACATTTATGATTGCTTTCTTCAACAGCCACAAGTCATGAGTCCTTAATGTATATGCAGAACTGTGAGAAAATTAGGGAGAAACTTTCGCAATTTGGGGAGAAGTGTTAAAATAAACTTATAATGTGATAAGTACTTCTTGACTTGTTTTAGCAAAGTATTATGGAGAATGAATCATTAATTTGTAAAACACGCAAAGGGGGAAATATTCCCCGGACTGATAAGCTGTTGTGATGATAAGCTATTGAGCTTTATTAAAATGGAATTGAAATTGCTCAGTATCTAAAATTCCAATTTTGTTATGTTGACCTGCGAACTTTTATCACAAGATCGTATTTGAGCTTTTATCACAAGTTACCAAACATAATTTACTTAGAATAATTAAAAAAATGTTGTATATTTCAATTCAATTCAATTCAAGAGGCTGATAAAGTTTAATTTAAGTTTGGAATTTGACACAGAATGACAATAAGGTACTTAGTTTGTATCATGAAACACATTACAAACAAATTCGACGTCTACTGTAATTTACCTCATTGTTCTATTAGTTAGCGCTCTGATTTTGTGACTACAAAGGCCGACCATTGAGGAAGATTTATTTTTCAGTAATTTAGTTCAACAAACCTGATGATCTTCCTGGTTACCTAGTGTACATTTTCAAGTATAAGGGTTATTTTTGAACTGTAGTGCGTATATTGAAACAATATTAGAACATTGTAAAGTTATCGAGATAAACTGAGAATTTGATAGTACCTTAGCACACATATTAATAGAGTATTAAATAAAAATATTTTAAATGAAATGAAAATACTATATTGTAAGATATTATGTAACATGCACACTTTCTTCACAATCCATTTATCACAGCATTTATTTTAACATTTACATTCTTTTCGCTTCAAATATTTCATCTTTCTTAAAGAAAAACATTTTTCTTCATGATCTACTAGTAATTGAAATTATCTCGCATCATTAAACAGCTAACTTATTTTCTGTATCAACAAAACGCATAGTGGTTCCAAAAAGCCTTATTCGTCGACCGCCGTGGTCACGGCCACCTGGGCCACCTCCAAGCGTCGTGTCCAGACATCAGACCTAGACAGAAGCGAACGGGAGAAGAGTAAGTGCCTCGCTTCGCTGCCTCTCGCGGGGCGAGTAATGAATGCTANCCCCCCCCCCCGCAACCTGCGACGTCGTCTCTAAACAACGGTTTATATTCGCCCTCTGCCGCCATCGTCGCTATCTCAGTCCTCACGACCTCCCGTGCAGTGCTGTCGCTGTCTGATAGTCTTCCGTTTCAGGGAATTGAAGGAACGCATCAAACGTCTTTCTAGTTTAATGGAATTGAAGTCATAAATTAAGAAAAACGTTCCAACATAAAGAAAAATAAATAACTAATTTACATTATCTCGGAAATAAAAAGGTATTAAAAATTAAAAAGTCCACTTACAAGTTGTAATTTTTGTATTCGAAAATAAAGTAATGTTATATCTTCAATATGATTGCTCTAAATGAATTCAAAAGTGTAGATAAAAAAATCAAAGACACAACTTTTGCAGTTTAAATACTTAATGTTTAAAAAAAACTTTTGTATTAAATGAACTGTTTTACATTGTCATTAATGTTCTTAACAAAATATTTAAAAAATGAAAGAATATTGAAGAAATTATATAATAAAATTGTCCGGAAACTGAGTCATCAAACTACGGGGATTGATGTCAAGTGGTAGTGCTGGAGGAAAATCGATGGAGTAGTCTGAGCACAGACACGTGTTGTCTAGAGAGTGCTTCGAAGCAGTGCATCCAATTTGATGCTACGTTGCTCCCAGGTGCCGTGAAGTTCTTACGACACTATCCGTCGCAATCTATTCTGTTTCATTCTACCCTTCTCATCGTTTACATTTAAATTTACTCACATCAGTTTTAAACTTTCTTATTTTAAGACAAATTAATATTTCTCCAATTCCATTAAAATTTATATTTTTTATACTCTTCTTTTTCAATTTATAAAGACAGAAAATATATTTTTCAGTAATTTTCGCAGCTGTGGAACATCCATTGCAGAAGAGAAGTATGGCAGAAAATGTGTAACATAATATATTATTTTATCTGAAGGTAGTTTGTATTAAAATATCAGAAGATCCTTTGTCGACAGGGGAAAATTACTGCCTTAAGACGTCGAAAATTTTAACGATGAGGATAACATTCCAATTGTGAAAAAAGTAGAATTGTATGAATCTTTGGGAAGTTATATTCACATCATGGTGTAACATAAAAATAATATGCAATTTTTTATCAGCCAATCTCTCTTCTACCTCCGTCCTAGCAACTTCCAAAGTGTGACGTCGCCGCCAAAAGCGTAGATGCTGATCCTCATGTCATCTCCCTCAAGAGGCTGTCTTCAAGGACTTGCACCAATAACGGGCTTCGAGTAGATCCGCCTCCGATTTGCTGGAGCGTTCAAGAAGTTTCACGCTAGGGACCATGTTTTCCTATACTCGTTCAATGCAAATTTTAGACGATCGCTTCGTATCCCAGGAATCAATCTCTTCGTGTATGCTTGCCTGAGTTGTTTGGAAGGTTAATTGTTGTGGGACTTCCCAAAACTCAGAACAAGCATTCCAGGCAATACACTTGCTTTGAGCAATCGGATAGTTGCAGTAAACGTTCATAAACTTGTGGCAAGGTTCACATAAACAGTACATACATCACAATATCTGATAATACAGACGTTCGAAAAATTCAAGAATATTTTATGAACGATTATAGAATTTTAACGAACTTTTTAAATATTTAAGTACGATATAAATCTCATTGAACGAAAAACTAAAAATGTATCCAGTTATATTTCGTACAATGTACATACAAAGCAAGTAAAACTTGGATACTTAAAATTATAATTTTTAAAGATCTCAAGAAATAAGGTATGATATTTCTGCTTGTTAAAGTTTACTTCTTGTTGTTGTGAATTTTATAAAGGTCTAAATCATTTTATTTATTTTTTAACAAAATTATTTAAAAGTATTTAGTAAGTAATAAATTTAATAATATATTTAATAATAAATTTATTGTCAAAAAACAGTACAGACTGCGTATGGCCACGTGGAGGACAATAAACTAATTTACTCTCCGGAAGCAAGCAAGGGACCATCCCATCAATTCCGATCAAGGGCCTTAAGGCAGAGCCGGATTCAAAAAGTTTAGCAAAAGTTCCTAGATAAGATAAAAAGTTAGTTGAGAGTTATAATCCATATATAATGTCAATATGTTTGTAATTAACGGAAATATGTTTGTAATTTTACATGTACAAGTTATTATCGAACTATAGATTATTCTGAGTATAGTGTTTAAAAATCATAAGAGTTGAAATAAAACTAAATTCACGATTTATTGTTACAATAAACACGCCCCTAGACAAAGACTAGAGAACCTGTATAAGAAATCCGCCTTTACCCGAAGGAAAAACTGAGAAATTTACTTTCAATTCTGAAGATTATATGTCCTTCCAATTGTAATCTTCAAAAATGAAAAATAACTAAATTGGAATAAAAATTAACACTATTGTTACTTCTTGTAAATTTATTTCTGTATTTTTATTCATACACATTCAGCATATAAAGGTATGGAGAATGTGCCTCATTACAAGAAAATAATAAAAACATATCCTTTTTTTTTTTTTGAAATCTTGTCCTTGTAGCTGATATTATTGCCATGTCACAAATTTTCGTAAGTGTTAGTTAATTATTCTATTTTTTTAAGTTCAACAAAATATTTTTAGCTTTCTTAGTTTAGATTTTCAACTGTTTGCGTTTGACGTCTGTCAGCAAATAAAATCAGATCCACTGAATCATTGGTTCTCGAGCAATTCTCCACTCCATTTCTTATCCTAGCTTCAATACCGCATACCATAAATATTTGATTATAAACGCATGTACAGTCAGGAACATAATGTTGGAACCTTGGTGAAAAATGTTGATGAGACTTGCTCTTCCTCACAAATGTATTGTATGGAGGTAGTGATACATGAACGTCCAGTAATTGGAAAAAGTAATGATCTAATTACCCAGCATCCATCACCGTCTCCTACTAATCATGTAGTTAATATATAAGTTATAAGTTATTTTTATTTCTTATACCTTATTATTGATAATTATATTTTTGATTCTGCTATATACAAAACTTGACAGAACATGTACTTATGCAACCCAGCGAACACGNTAGATGTGTATAAGAGACAACGGCTGCACTGCGGGAAGAAATTCAAAATGTCGCACATATGTAAAGTAATTTTCAGTCTAAATGGAAATAAAATCATTTTGCCAACGGGCGAAAGAAATTACTTGATCTTTCTGTGATCATTATAGATAACCAAATAAAGTACGTGCACTTTTCTTGTCTCGTCATTACTAAATGGCCTTAACAGTTCGTATCAATATAATCCGAAAGTACACGAGTTTCACAAAATAATATTTCAGCTTTTGAATTGAATAACATTTATTCGACTTAGATGTGCCACAAATTAGTANATATATATATATATATATTCAAAGAAATAAAAATATATATGCATTTTCCATTCAATAGTTGAACTAATTCCTTTTAATTCCAAATATTATTCTTTTTATCAGTACGTACAATAACAGAGTTACAGTTATTGTTTCACCCAATTCATGGGAGAAAATCTTGTAGTAGGCGTGACGTCTTAATCCAGTAATTAAAAAAATAAAATGACTTCAAAATTTCCTACGTAACAAGTAAAACCTCTCCGAATGATAACGTTAGTAATGTTATCAGCAGTATGTACATTTTGTACAATTTAAACAAATTTATAACGCAGCTACAACGTGTCAAGAAAAATGTAACACGTTAGTTGAATTCGTTGTCGAGGAAAATGGCTTCACCTCACTCGTTTCCAACTGCGACATTCTCAAGACGATTTTCAATTTCTTTCCTGCTCAGTCAGTTGGCGTAGCCAGAGACGGGAGTGCGCGGGTGAAGCAAGGGTGCAGTCGGCCGATCACCTCCATTTTCCGGTCACCGCTCCGACGTGTCAGCAGCGCAGCGCCGTCATCGTCGTAGCGGCCGAGGCACAGTCACCAAGCAAGCGGAAGGATGACAGCTGACCAGTCGCGCAACGTGATGGGCAGCCTGAGGTCGGCAGCGCCCATCGTTCGGAAAATCCACCGGCACGAAATATATGAAGGGGATTTGCGGGGGAAAGAGGGTTGGGGGAATGTGATCAACATCAAGAATCTCCTCTGAGTATTGGTAACATCTATCCATCAATTATGGAAATCTTAAAAAGAAAAAGACATTTCTGTATTTTTCATTCACGTAGAAGCCTCTCGCACACACTCGTAGACGAAGCAGTTTCGACTTTTAGCCTTCCTCAGTCACAAAGTAAGTGAACCGATTATTCTTTCTTCGGTTTACGTTGTCTGACCGCTAGATAAAAGAAAAGTATGAGGGAAATTTGAATTTTGAGTAATTTCGAAGAATTTATAGTTGTCTATTTAAACCCGGATGAGTACAGGATCAGATGAAACCTAATTCATCTATAACTCGATTACTCTCTTTGTAATATCGGATCTTCCACAAATTACGCAACACAAAATTACCTTCTTTAATAACTCCATCTCTCCATAACGAATTATTTACTATACTTCTTACCTCTAATCAATAATTACATAACGCTAGTCTTTCCTCAGTTATACTTTCTTTTTTACTTTACGAAAGATGAGGGGACATTTAAAAAATTGAAAACCTTACTTCTTTTTTCATAGCTCTGTGCTCTAAGTGAGTGGTCACAGTGACAAAATTTAAGGTTAAAATGTGTCCTATAAAATATACACTACGTCCTATAAAATTTACGTCACGTAATACCAAAATCTCATTCCACTCTATCTTAATGTAGTGTAATAAAAGCAAACACTTTTCTTCCCCTTACGGAGCGTTACATAATTTAAAGACGACCCGAATGCTACGAAGACGCGATAAATACCGTAAATACCATGAAGATATTTCATTTTTACTCGTAATAGCAATTCCCTTTGTAACTACGTCATACTCTATTGTGATATTAACGGCATTATGTATTCATTTTCACAGTATACAATATCCTGAAAAATCTATTGTACCGAAATCGACATTCCCATTACATATAAATTATTTCATTTTTAGTACGATCGTACGATACAGTTTCTCACTGGCAAAAGAAATGAGTCAACTACAAATATTTTTCTTCGACGTAGCAACTGCTTATTACAACAAAGATATTCAATTAAATGACACTCTCCAGCATGGATAACAATGTAAAAAATATGATAATAAATTTNAATTTATTGTCAAAAAACAGTACAAACTGCGTATGACCACGTGGAGGGCAATAAACTAATTTACTCTCCGGAAGCAAGCAAGGGACCATCCCATCAATTCCGATCAAGGGCCACGGGCAGAGGCGGATTCAAAAAGAATTCAGCAAAAATAACTAGATAAGATAAAAAGTTAGCTGCGAGTTATAATACTAATAGAATGTCAATATGTTTGTAATTTTAAGCAAAAAATTACATGTACAAGTTATTATCGAACTATAGATTATTCTGAGTATAGTGTTTAAAAATCATAAGAGATGAAAAAACACTAAATTCACGATTTATTGTTACAATAAACATGCCCCTAGACAAAGCCTAGAGAACATGTATAAGAAATCCGCCTCTACCCGAAGGAAAAACGGAGAAAAACCCGGGCCAGGATGGCATATGAATAGCAATGTGTCGTACGGAAAGAACATGATGAGAGAAATACATGGGCTCTGAGGAAAAACATAAAATTCTTTTACGTACAATATTTTTACTATACTTTGAACGTATAGCATTCATTTCAAGTATCTTGCTTGTTAGTTATAGTCGAGTCAATGAATATCCTAAAATAAGGTGTAGAGAGCAATGAAGATGGTGTAAATTTGTCTTTAGAAATGTGTTTGGATAGTTAGCTGAATCAATAACTGAATCAGATTTGACATTAAATATATATAAAAAATAAATTAAAGTAAAGGGAATGATGTTTTTACCGAGAATAAAACATTTTCGTATCATTTTCTTGTGAAAGGCATGTATTTTCAGATAAATGTATGTGAAGTATGTCGCTATGAACTTCGTAACATAAAGCTCTATGGAAATACGTCATTATATGATCTTCTACACAAGTTTCATTAATTTGTTATGGATCAAAAACAATCGGTTCGATTCACAAGCAACCAAACATTAATGAAACTGAGAAATATAAGTCGATCCAATTTACGATGATTTTAAGAGACCTCAAAACTAATGTTCGGTTACATTTTGATAAAATTACATTGATGTCGAAAAGGAAAAGGTGTATTAGGTATTTAAGTTTACTCGTAATATATTTTTTGTCTTAATACTCTTTTTTATTTGAAAAAAAAGTTAGATTTATTAACAAATTATGGGAAACTAATATCTTCAAATACATAATATCAAATATCAAAACAAACTGATAAGATATCAATTTACATTTCCAAAGGTTTTACGTGAAATTCAATAAGCAGAAGAACAAAGATTTCGCAGTCTGGTGTGACACATTCATTAATCATAAAACAAACATCCAAATATTATTACTAATCAAATCTGAATGATAAATTTCTTCGATCCGCCAGCCAGTTGAATTCGAGCCAATTATATTCCAGATATCGCGCTACAATAAACATATTTTTGGCGAATGTTGATTCTAGAAGCGTCTTCGTTCCGTTTTTTCAAAGACCATTTTTCATCCACAGATGCTTCCTTCCATTGAATAGCTCGACAGATATCGTGAGGGAGGTTGCAATGAAAGGAGGTTTGCTAGCATTCGAGGTTAAAAAAAGGTCATGTTATTGCTCTTTACAAAAAAGAAATATTTCTATAAAATACTTGTTCTACGTTCATATATAATATTTTAAATCTCATATTACGTCAGAAAATGTTGGAGTTTAGATTAAAATATCAAAATAACATATGTAAAAGAAGTAGTTTCGAACCACAGTTTTGAAATGTAACATAAATATCAATAGTGTAGAATCTATGCCTCATTCTATTCACACTACGTATTTTGATGGGCAGATCCTTCTACAAGCAAATCAAATTAAATTCGTATTCGTAGTTTTAACTATTATCCAAATTTGAATCAGGACCTAAGATTAGAGTTACACAATTTCTATATAATCATATTCACAATACATAAACGAGTTTTAATATATAAAATATTTATATAAAAGAGATTGCGGACAATATTTTTCATAAAAATTTAATATCAATGACATTATTAGGGAGAACCGTTAAAAGAAGATCAATTGCAGAAATATATTTATTGACAAAATTACAGTTCAGAATGTTATTAAAATATATCAAATCAAAAATAATTGGCACATTCCTTGCAATATTTTTTACGAATTTATTATCTTCCCACAAGGAAAAAGCTGAAGCATTGAAGAAATAAGAGACAATACAGTAATAAAATTGAACTATGACTTTTCTTAACTGCACTTTACCACTTTAGGCACTTTAAAAATTTCGTCTCCTCTTATAATAACATTTGAGTTTCGTTTGTGACTTGGTGTTCCAACTCCAACAAATATTACTGAGTCTGAACAGTGTAAAAGGGAGGGAATTGACTCTACACGAAACAGAGGACGTGTCATAGCGGACGAAACTTGTCTACAGTTAACCGGTCTTGTGTAAGCTGCTAATGCGATTGACACGCTCTGTTCAGTGTTTCCCATAGGGGATGAGGCAGATCGATGGATAGAAACAGTCTGCCTGGAAGCACTACTGTTTCGGCACACCGGTGCTCGACTTTCAAACGTGAGTAAACATTATCTCTGTTACTGAACAGAGAACGTCTGAAAAACGCAAAATAAAACATAAAATGAGTTTTCATACATTGAAGAGTATGAGAACGTATGTAGAAATACAGTTTACTGAAGATGATTTGGAATGATTGATTTATCCAGCTAATAAAAAGGTATTAGTAAATGATTAAAAATACTTCTTTAATAAGAGGCAGAATCAGGAAAAACAAATATTATAAAAGAAGCCTTTAAAGGACGAAATTAATATTTTTAAGTAGATGAATCGTTATTGTCCAAAATAATTTTACATAAAGGTAAGTATAATGTCTCTCTCACTTCACTTGAGAGTAATCTTTTTACACAAAACACGCTATAACACGATGTTGACCTTTTCCTATCAGCGCTAACAAGAAGTATCTTGTGTGGTACTTTATATTATTACAACAATATTATCTCACATACTACGCTTTTCACGAACTTAACAAACTTCAAGAAAATATGAAAAGTTGAAAAAAATATAACTAATTTATTGTCGAAAAGTAATAACAAACTGTGTATGACCACATGGAAGACAATAAACAAATTTACTTTTATTTTTTAATAGTTTAAGTTGGTATTCAGCTCATCATTACTATTTAAGACAAGACCTAACTAACTGAACCTAGTCTCATACAAAAGGAATTAACTCCGTTCATTACGAGGCACATTCCTTGTGCAATTCAGTCATGACAAACGAGTCGTTTCCAACGCAGTCTATCGGCCTGTCGGGCTGATCTAAAATTGGCACAAAGCAATTAACGCAAAACTCTTCCTAAATCAGACACACATCACTGGTCCGGAATATTCTCATCACAAATCCACTCATGCAAAACACATAATGTCCAATGAACAATATTCCGAAACGTTTTCAGATCACAAGAAGAAAAAAAAAACAAATAAAAATGCAGCAACTGTTCATTTACTGATGGAGAATTCGCTGCTTGCAGGAAAAAGCAAACACCACAACTCTAACGCGAAAAATATTGTTTACAAATTAAATGATTGCAAAACTAATAATAAAGCAAGAAATGGTTTTCCTTTTTGATGTAAATTACAATCTTTGAAATGAGATAGCACAAAGCACATGTCATAATCAAACAAACGATGAAATCAAAGGACTAATTATACTTCATTGAGGAAAATTTCATAACACATTGCTATTCAATAATACAAAATTTTTCTACGTTTTTCTCAAATCCATAACTTTGCATTTTAAGTAAATTTTTAAGTATATATTTAAATACAATAAAACACAGCCATGGAACGAAATTAACCTTTAGAAACTTGGAAAGGTATTAACATCAGGTTATGATTTGAAGACTTACAATATAAGGCAGTTGCATCAAGAATCTGCGCGCCGTATCTCAAGTTTCCGAATGCACAGAAAAATATCTTATACTTGTACTCATCAATAACAAAGAATCAACCCGTTCATATTGCAACTTGTGTGTGCTATATTTACTAATATCTAGGACATACTTGTAAGTAAACATTCCGGAGGATTCATTAACTTCAAAAGCTAACTTATTTGCTGTATCCCTGAATACAAACTTCCCGAACATTATTCGTACAGTAGATACTCGTTTAACAAACTAGCACAGTTATGAAATTTATCAGGTTAAATCAAATTATCTCATTCATCTTACAAAGACTCAGAGGAAGTTACTCGGTAATGTATACTTTTCGTATATTAGATTTGCATAATCAAGACAACATAATGCACTCCGACCAGTGCAGATCTATCGTGCTTCCCTTTGTTTAGTTTTCTGGAGGTCTTGTGTTGTTGAAAAAGCTTCAGATCTTTTAAAAGACTTCTTGAACTTCATACACATCTGGTCCTTAATCGTGTGTTCGATTCTTATATTTGCGAGAGATTCGCAACCATATGACAGAGAAAATGCTGGCATCTTGTATATGATTGGTTATCATACCAATTTTTGATATATATATATATATATC
>NNCF01126735.1:302121-326025 GCA_002313205.1 Laupala kohalensis | reverse complement strand
TTTATATATATATATATATATATATATATATATATATATATATATATATATATATATATATATATATATATATATATATATATATGAAGCCTAAAACGTTGAAATAAATAAAAAGAATATAATACTGTTGGGATTGTTCTTCTTGTGACAAAAATGAAACAGCAGTTATATTTAAAGAATAAGATATAAAGAGAGGATATTCATTCCTCAGCAAGCTCATATACATGCACATGACGATAAACAATTCGAGAGGGAGCTGCAAGTAGATGATGAAAAGAACATCCCAAATGACAGCAGGGAAAAGTGTTTACTCGCGAGTTGGTGGCACTCGTAGAGGGTTGCAATTTCTGCGCGCACGTTTTCATAGCGGGAGAGACTCAGAGAGGAAGATTAAACGAGTTTTTATTTATGTGGAACGACGCTACTGAAACGCCACCCAGTGAAATAAAGGCTACGAGTGACAGAACACAGAAAGAGATTGCGGAGAGAAAACACGTAGAGATGAACATTTATTCAAACCTTAAACTGTTTGAAGTTGAAAAGATCACTTCCGAGAGGTACAACAATATTGTTAAGAATGGAATATTCTTAGCATAAGTGCAAAGTCCGACATGCTGAGTACTGTACATAAAACGCTGATATTGCATATCTTGTGGAGCGTTCTTTAATAGAATATTGTGACAAAACCTACATATCTTAAATCATCAAATGCTCTATCCGAATATTCCCAGCAGAACAGAGGAACTCTCGTCTCTCTACAATGTACGTAACTAATATGAAATGGCCCGTTAGCAACAGAGATAATTACGCTCAGTGCTGCGAATTCGAAGGAGAATGCCAAACTTCATACTCAGAGATTGGGGTGTAACGGATTAGGAAAATTACTTGTTTCCACGTATCATCCACAAAAGCGTGTTTGTACAAAATATGTCCCATTTTAATAGGTTGCCAAAGACGACAAGAAATTTTATAACACTCAAATATTTCGAAGGTAATGTCGAACAAGAAGATTAACTGTTGCCAGGAATGTATTTACCATTCTTTTGTGTCACAAGAATTATTAACAATTACTTTTCCCTAGGGAGAAACGAAGATATGTGCCAAGAAAACTGGGTCAGATATCATATGCAATATTTCCAAAGCTTCCGTAAATATCTACGAGCTATTTTGACAAAAATAAATTTGAAAATTTTCTTGAGACCATAACCATGGATCTTGTGATTTCTAGTTTAGCGCGTTATCCACTACGTACTGTAATAGAAAAAATGTAATGCACTATATATAACATAATCTTGTTAAACTCAGTTTATAATTCTCAGTTGAAATGGAAAATTTCATTAAATTTGCTAAAGTATTAACATTGTGTAATATTCTCTGATAATACTCGCTCATTACATAAGCGTAATGGATAATATCGTTCAGATACGCTTCGCGTTATGTCAAAATATACCTATTACAACAGCCTAATGATAACATTGGGTAGAGAGCAGATGTAAATTTGTATAGTGATCATGAGGAGATCCTAGGCAACATTGCTTCAAATTTCTGGCAACGGTGAGTAACATCCATACTTAAAAACCAACCCGGAAAACAAAAATGTATATCCATTTCAATATTTTACAAAACAAAGATATGAAAAACACATTTTATTATGTACAATTATTTTGTCTTATGTGAACAAATTATAAGTCTATTAATCTTTGTCGAATAAAAATTAAAATTAAACTAAAAGAAAAAATAAATACACCACAAACAATCAAAGTCCGGATCTAGCTCTTTGGCTTTTACTTTTATGTTCCGTTACACTCCCTGAAATTGGGGAAACTACCTTTGTTTGAGATTTAATTAAGTATTGCAGCCAGAAAAATTTATGAACTAAGGCTCATGGTGCGATTTCCTTATGTTAATACTTAATACAAGTCTAAGAGATTGTTTTACATTCAGACTAGTAAATTTCGATGATACAAGGTACTACTATGACTAACAACTGTTTAAGTTAAAATTGAAGTTCAGACTCACAATATCAGACGGGTAGATATATGATAGCACAGGTTTTTGGAAGGGCATATTATTCATTGTTTTGCAACTCGGGGAATAAATAATTACACTCGCGAACACAATAGTCAGTGAAAAACAAAACGAAAAAAAGTGTCACTTGGAAGAAGAAGCATCACACTGAATTATTCTTCGTAGGATAGGACGGGTTTAAAAAGTCTTGTGCCGATTATGACTATATTTGAAACTATAAGTCTCTTAGACAAGTGAGTGACTAGTATATTAACGGGAAACGATGTATTAACGAGAAGCGGGTGGGAAATGCGTATCACCTCCCACAATCAGTGCTTGCACACGAAAAAAAACACGAAAATAATAAGAAGCACATTATTTCAATTTAGTTTGAGCGCTGTTTGTAACAATACCAAGCTTAACCTGCTATTGTATGGTTAATTATATTAAGTTTACTTTGCGTCAATGTTTATTGTTTACTCTTAAATTTTTCCAAAATATCTTCTGATAAAAATTAAATTACCATAGGGCATAGGAGGACCAAAGATGACAGGGTAAGAAAAGGACAGTGTTTTGTGCCCCATAGTGTAACAGTATAACACCATACACTGCAATGCTGAGATTTTATTTTAAGTCTAACTATAATTCAGATTAAATGTTTACTTCTTCATCTTTCAAAAATTTTATTTTTCCAATATTTCTTCTGATATTTAACATCATTGTCACCCAAAAATGAAACCATAGATTTGTTATTAAGACTTCAATGCCGTGCCTCACCTATATGGTTACATGTAAAGAAACTGAACGTCATTAAGTCTGTAATGCTGTGTCAGTGTTTGAAGCTCACACACGATAAAGCTTTAATTTTTATCATCTTCCAAATATTTATGTTTTTTGATGTAGTTTTCAAGTTTAATTTTTCTGATACAAGAACAGAAAATAAAGATTTAGGTATTATCATTTGATTATTTTACACAATTTAGTTTTATTTCTTAGCTTCAGTCAACCATAAAATATTATTCAATTATCTTTGCCCTTCTTTTTTTATACTGGTCATTTTTTTATCGCTCGCAGAGCATAAAGATCCATTCGACCCGACGTCAGTATCAATTATACCTGGTGTGTAGATATACTCTGGCCAGTCTTATTGTTACTTGAATGAAAGGTAATCTACCAATGAGTATTGCATTTTTACCAAAAACCTGATAAGTGCCTATTGTGTCAATTCAAGTACGGTTCTTTTAGGTCCGCCCTATCTTGCTTAAAAATGTAAATACTAGATATAAATATAGAGAACAAAAACACTTCTTTCCCATCTTAAAGTCCTGTCCATATCTTGCACCCTGGGACTTCCTTTCTTTTTCTAAAGTCATCCCAAAGATACCCTTTTTGAAACTGTAAAGGGCATGGATTTGTATAGGATAAGGACACCGTATAGGACATGAATGGTCTATGGATTTGTAGTTCATGTATTTTGCAAGTTGGAACATGTTTGGAGCCATTTAGGTGAGTTAAGAGTTATTGTGAAGGTGTGTAACTTAAATTTTATGATAAACTTTATATATGCAGCCCCGAACCTACATTATGGAAAAGGTATGCTTACATACTCGAACCTCGCAAACGTGGAGACTGAGAGAATGAATATTAGAAAGAAACAGAAAAAAGTTTTATCATTCACTCAATTGTGCAATGAGCAACAATATACTAGTTCCATGTAAAATAGATTGTATATTTTAGCAGAAATTTTAGAAGTAATTAAATGGTTGTGTTATTATTCCTAATCGCTATACATCTGTCATATTGAATCAGCAAACGTAAATGAAAATAAAACGTATATTATTGAATCAGGAAAGCTTTAAAACCCATTTGTTCGTAACAAAATAATGTATAACACAACAGAACCTTTGATGTGGAAGTACTGTAATTCGACTAAAAGCTTTCTCAATCATATCGTAAAAAATAAAAACAATGGCAATTAATTCAAACAATTTCAGTATTTTACTAATTTTAAAATACGTATATACGTTTTCAGTGCATAGGGTACTATTTCATCAATGTTAATCTCTCAGTTGGTGTCATAAGGCAACCTTCACTTAATCACTATAATGCATTGAAACTCACATTATCTTCACTGGCGTGTTGCTAATGCAAGCACACTAATAGAAGTCGAAAAAGTCAAAGGGAGGAAGTTCGTGACTATGTGAGATGTTGTTCTACACTTATACTAACAAATATTCTACTCTGTGTCCAATATTGCAGGGAACCTGTTACAAATGTTGCATTGAGAACACCCACTACACTACAATAAGAAAATTACTAACAAGCAAAAACACCAAATAACGTGAATAATGATAAAGAAAACATGTAAAATCATATCGTTAACTATAAATGGTACAGTCCCACTCCAGAGTTCGAGGATGTTAGCTGTCCACTATTGTCTAAGCTACGGTAAAGAGGAAGTAACGTGCACAGAATCATGACCCGGTTTTGTCAATGCCCAAGAGCAATAACAGTCGTTTTGAAGAAGTGAATCTCAAAACTATTCTTGGTATTGAGACATAGACATTATCTAAGCAACATAGACAATATCAGATATGCTGCAGAGAGACTAGGTACACCTGTAATATTACTTTTTCCTGAAACTAGTCTTTGCAGGATTTGGAGGTGAGCTACCAGTCAAGGGAATTAATTTACGACCCGAACGTTACGTCTGTAAGTTATTTTTAAGAAGGAAAAACAACTAAAATTAAATTTCTATTACTCGAAAGAACTTATTGTCGGATTTGAATATGAGATGACGATCACAGATGAGTAATTTACTACCCTGATGTCACGTTTGTAAATATCTTTTAAGAAGGTAAACGAAAGTGAATGTGTTTCTCTTAGAAACATCGAGGAGATTACGAAGATGTCAGGTTGATTTTCGAGAATCAAAGAGGAAGTCGGGGAACAGTTGGAAAATGCTATACAAAAGTCATTCAAATCGTATAAAAATAAAAATAATATTCATAAACATTGCACACTTCATTGCTTAAGATACTTGAGGAAAATTTGTTCGAACATTTACAAAGGCACTTTCAAAATTAGTGGTGGGAAACCATTTTCCACACTTTCTCATGTACGTGTCTATGTCTTCACTATTTATGTATAAAAATTATAACTAAGCATACGTTTAAACAAAGACTTATTGTATAACATATAATATACATTCTTGGGTTGGTGAGGTGTTAACAGTACGTAATACTTAGATACGAATTGGATGTTTGTTTTCGGTTTTCTTATGTATTTTAGTAGACTCATATTTGTTATAGGTTTTCACAAACTATAAAGTTTCTGTGTCGATAAAAGGATTTAAAGACTTTTGAAACCTAACATAAAGTAGAAAATTGTTTTCCGGACTAAGTATTATATGAAGAAATCGAAGCACGACCCCGGCTACTTAGCCCGGAAAACAATTTTCTTCGTAATCTTTCCGGCCGTGAAAGCCTTCATGCATTTATCAGTAACATAATGTGTTAGTGAAGAAGAGGGAAATACTACTACACCAGACGTTGAAGTAAAATACCACTTACAGAAAAGATGATGCTGTTGAAAATTGTTTCACAATGTCTTTTATTTACATATGATGTACACTGTACATTAAATAAAAAAGCACATGCACCGACATTCAACAACAAGCACATTGCCGAGCACATACATCGACAAAATAGCGCTCTGATCTCCCGCTCTTTACAGTCGTGAATTAAGATTATTCGAATGTATTGTGTGATCTTGAATGATTAATGATACGTATTGAAAAAGTAGTATATAGTGAATTTCTTCTAAATATTTACATGTGTTCATTCTCCTATGCATCATAACTAAGGAAGCTTGATCACCCTTTTGTATTTATGAAGTAAAGGTGTTGCAAAATAGGAAAGTATAAATAGTACCAAGGAACGCGCGCCAATCCACACCGTTAGCGAGTGAGCTCTTCCTCATTTTAATATCTTTCGCTACTTCTGCTGAGATAATCACAAGGAACAAAGATTAACTTCACGTTGCGTCACCTCCCTGACGCGATCTACATTTTAATATTATCAAGCCACCACATGAACATCTACACATATTCCACAATGTAACCAGTTTGACATTACTTCAGTGTTTTGGAAGCAAAACGGCCTAGTTGTAGTGTACCACAAGATATGAAACAATCAGCGCATGATTTCAATGTTAGGGATAGTCCTTGAGCAAACACAAGTATTTTTATTACCTGTATTCACGAATCGATTTTAAACGTGAATTAACTGAGTTTCACTCATAATATTATAGATGTACAATCGTATTCTGACAGTAGTGTGGTAACTAAACGCCAACTGGTCATCTGAGAAAAATGCAACTTCAACCAGTTTCCTTCGTGGTGAGTTACATTCCGAGAAGTCGGTCATGGGCTTTTGTTATAACTTCTATATTTAGAGCGCTATAATTCAGAATAATTTATTAAAATTTGGCTTGCAACCACTCAACCAGTCATTCTCAGGATGTGTCAGTTTATTATGTATTTTGATGTCACACTACTTTTTTGTGTTTAGTTATAGGTTATTTTTAGTGGTTAATGTTTCCAAACTCAAGTTAACTTGATTTTAGTGTCAAGAAGATAATGGTAAATCATGTAAATCCTTTCACAAAAATATAAACTGCTTATCACAGCTCTATGGCCCATTCCTTACTACCAGAGAGCTTGTCTGATTTCTACACAAAATAATACTACTAAGTACCAGTACCGCACGGATCTACAGGCAGTGTATATATTTCTTCCGTGTGTCTACACGAGGAGAAGATTTGTGATAACTTTTGACCAGGTAAAAATGAGGACGAACCGGGAATCGAACCGGGGACTCCTGATTTGATCGCAGATTGTTAACCAATACACCATCCGTTCGCCTTCCTCAACTTTTTCCACCCAGACCTAACCCCGGAAGACCTAAGACACATCTCCATGCAGGAGATAATAGAACCAAGGAGGCACATGTTGCTGTGTGAGCTAAGTACCAGTTACACGTAGCTACGTCTTAAGGTTGGTCATACGTTAAAACCCTTGCGATCACTGAAGGAGACTCGGCTCCGTTTACCGGTTCATCGTCATTATCATATGGCCGAAAGTTATCACTACAAGTCTACTCACGACTGAACACTAAAATATTAGAGAAGCAAAGCTACTAATCTTATAATGTTTTTTAAAAGACAAGTATCTTGCTTCAGCCTAATTGTATTTTTTTCTTGTAACACAAGATCAAAAAAGCAATACAAACTGCGCATGACCACGTGGACCATACCATCACTTCCGATCCAGGGTCGAAAGTAGAGGTGGATTTAAAATTTCAGCACACTAAGATAAGAATAAAAATTTATTATAATAAGCCTTCATAAGCCTTAATAAGAATAAATATTATTTCATAATATTAATATAATACAGACAAAGTTGTATTTAGTAAAACAAAATTGTTATTTCAGAAGTACGCATCACTATCAAACTATAGATTCGGAAAATATTGGTTATAAATCGTAAGTATTGAAATAGCACTAAATTTGAGATTTATTATCTCAATAGGCGCCGCCTAGACAAAAACCAATAGAGTCTGCGTAAAAAATCAGCCTATACCCAAAGGAAAACCGGAGAAAACCCGGCCTAGAAGAGTACGAAATATCAATATTTAATATTTTATGTGTCTACTTTGGATGAAAGGCTATCTTTATTTGATTTTTACTAAAATGTTTTATTTTATCACAATTCATGAACTTTTACATGGCTGTTGAGAGCACGACTAGTTTGCTTTTTAATGGGTACTCTCTTTGTGTTGATTCACGTTCTATTTGAAAGAGCTGTGAATGAATCTCCTGATGAGCTGTAAACAGAGCAATATAAAAAGAGCGACTTCCGTAAATAGATGATCTTCTCGAGAAAAAAAGCCTTAAAAATTTTGAAACCATTACTACAGCGAAGACCTTGTGAGAAAAAAAACAAAAAGGCAGAAGAAATGTGCTAGTGTTACAACAAGCACAACTGTAAAAATATTGGTGCAGACGGAGGAAGAAAAGGCTGATGAAGAACGTATAAAGCAGAAAAGAAAACACGTTTGAGCTTCAAAAACGATCCTATCGGAAACGTCTTAGACGCACTACTTCAGTATCCACTTCGAAAGATGATCCGTCGGCAGGAGAGAAGATTCAGTACGCGAAATGCCACGAATGGTGGCACAGGATCAATTATGAAGAAGAGTGTAAATGAGACTACCGTTAAGTTAAAACACTTACATATAAAATAAGTGATGCACAGTTGTTCGAATTATTTAATATTGTCGTTTTATAAGAGACATTTTACTCAGAGTTCTAAGTTATGTAGGGAAAATGACCCTACAGATTTTTTTTTAATAAAAAATAACGTTTGTACAGACAGGTAGAGTTCTGAAGTCAGTTTTTTGTTTGTTTGTTTAAGAGAGCCCAAAACCTCAAAAGCTCGTAATCGAAATTTGCGATTACAATAATTTCTGGATATATTATAAAGTAAAACAGTAATGAACACTCACTGCAATATTTTTTTCAAAAGGCTTTGTTAAGAGGACAGAAGTATTAATTTACATATATTTCCTTATAAAAGAGTGTTACATGTATTTTTAAATCGAAGGACTATATTTGTTACGTTAATTTTGCATGGATAAGGAAAATATCAAAGTATTACAGTGTCACAGCATTATTTGAAATCCGCTTTACATAAATGTTGAACACAATTAATATAGTAACTACATTTGTTCATAATAAGGTTATCAGCAATTATTTTCATTTATTATAACACTCAAATATCTACCACCATAACATTGAATCCCATTCAATTAACAAATGGTCTACACCATAACATTGAACCTTATTCCACCAACAAATATTCTACAACTCCAAGAGGAAGCAAGAAAGAATGTACGAACGAGAGGTAAATTGTTCAAAACCTAGTTCATTGTATTTTTGTTCTAATAAGCAGCTACATCCTGTACTGGTGAAGGGATTAAACCAGCTCACTCTGGAGAAGCAAGGTCAAGTTAACGCTAAGCCTTTACTGACGAATTAACCTTTATCGAATGTAATTTCCTAGGGGTAATTTACAAGCAGCAATACACATCTGCGGAGGAGAGAGAGAGAGGGCTGCATACTGGTTGGTGAGCAGTGCGGGTGTTACCAGATGAACGCGAACAATGGACGCTAATGAAGCCGGCCTGAGTAATAAGAGAAAACTGTTAAAACGTGTCTGTGGTTTAGATGGGAAATCTGATTCGACTATCGGTCTGAAAGCGTTATCCGAATGTAATCACACAATCTCTTATGACATAGTTCCGCCAATTAAAATCTCCGAGAGTCTTAAATGAAATTTGATGGCATGTTAAGGTATTGGAGTGGATAAATAGACAGCGCAGAAAGAGAAAGCAATTACTTTCATGGGTTGGGGTTGAGCGCGAATCAAATAAACATATTTTTTGAGATGAAAACAAGCAATATAAGGTTCAACTTCTCGTTTTTTGTTAAAAAATTAAATATTAAAAGAAATATATTGACCTCCATAATAATTTTCTGCGTGTAATAAAATAGAAAAATACAAGGAGTGTATTATAATTAAAAATATTATTTACTGGTATTGTCTACTACTCTCAAATAAATATGTTAATTCCTACGCAAATGCATGTAAATGTTTCACGCAAATGCATGTAACTTGTGAAAAATGTTGAGAACAAATTTTCTCTCCTCAATAAGTATAAAAGTCTCTGGTACAAAGAACTTGGTTTTGCAAAACGCAAAATAAATTTTATACGCGTTACGGTAAAGGAAAATTCGAACTTATTTTTCTTCATTAATATAAAATTTAAATGGAATGTTCTTATGAGAATGTGTTGATGTCGTAGAAACAAATTATTTTTATTCATCGTCTGTGTGATCAATTATAAATCACTTGAATTCCGTAACATTTTCGTGTTATTTTCTCGAGTCCATTATTTTATTATTTTAATTCCTCATTCTTCGCTTGAATCAATATGAATCTCAAAGAAGGGTACATGTCGCATGTTTATCGAAACTTTGTGTGGTCAGGACCAATAAATAGAAGACTCACTCCTAAAACGCAATTTTAATTTTGGTGTAACATATCTCTTTTAGAATACAAATTTACGTAATGAAACAATATTTTTAATTCCGCACTTCAGAGAGGTACTCGTTTACGGACGCAATGCAAATTTTCCCACATTTATTGTCTAAACAGAAACTTTAAGCAAGAGATGCGAGATGGAGAAAGACAAGTTGTTTATCCTCCCGCAAAGAGAGGACTTCACCTCCTTCATCACTATACTTTTAACATGTAGAAACTCGTAAGAATTGATGAGTCACTAGGGATAACTCAGGAATTAGCCGCTTGGTAATAAGTCTGAGTTCTGCTTTCTCGAGCGTATGTGAATTTTTTAAAGGATCTAATCTTTTTGTTCCACACAAATAGAATGTACTTCACAGAAATACATGATAGTTTTTATGACAAGTAATTTTGAGAACATACCACAACGTATTAAAAATTTTGACCTCAATTTATGAACACAAAGTAATAAATATTATCTCATAATATGTTAGTTTAAACAGAATTTTTTACTAAATTATTTACATAAAATAAAGATAGGTTAAAAACATCTCCTTTGTAAGACAAAAACAAATAACTTCTTACGCATATCTTTTCTTTCAAAATAAAGTAACTCTTAGTTTCTTTAACAGTATTATGTTTAAAATTACAGAAAGCTATATACAAAGATCATGTGATCATTAAAAATATTCTGGAAGATGAAAAACAAAGTTCGTTCATTTTACGTCGGTATACTGAGATAACCACAACAAGAATTTTAGGTAGACAAACACACCCGTTCACGATTTCATTAATACAGATATTTATTCGTAAAGATCCATAGATCCGAAGTATTCCGCCATTCTAACCAACGAAAAAAGAAAACACTTTTCTTTTTATAAATTACCATAAATCAAATTTATTTTATATTTGTAACGCTTGGGCATATCTTTGTTTGTTGACCAATGGTTTAGAATGTCTTTCCTCCGCTGTCTGAACTAATCTTACTTTTCACTCGACTTTTTTTTTCATTCGATGCGTTAGAGATATATCTATCACTGACTCCAAATGAAAATCCGCTCCACTAAAGATAAAAACTATACACACATAAAAATACATCACTAATCTCTAGAAACCAGTGGCTCAGTGGAAGCCAGAGAATCGTCTTTTTCCAGAGAACAGAAATATTCCGTTCCTGCTCAAGTTCTTTGCTCGGCATCCACAGCATAATTCTTCAATTGTCGCGCAACTAATTTTCTTCATTGAATCGTTCTACAAAAAAACCGAAGGTTTAAGTCCACAGAAAATCCTCCAAAATTCTGAATTGACATCATTCAAACGTTTTAAGGTCGAGAGAGACATTTTCACTGATTTTGAAGAGCGTTCCACTGGGGAGCTCGGCAAAAAAATTACTGATTCACAATATTTTTTTTTAATTGTACTTTCCTCTAAATTAGTAAGTACAATTTCACTGGTTCCAAGCGTAAACCTGTTGGACTGAGCTAAGTAAATGTTTGTAAACTGAGAAACAGTGTTTTTTACCGGTTCTTTTAAGGGGTACAGTAGGGTAAATGGAGTAATGGTATTTTAAGGGGTGAAAAGTATGAATAAAACGTAAAAGTGACAAAATTGAATAAATATTTATAATTTTATTAACCAACATGCCAATAAAATTATCCTCGTGTAATTAGTATTTGTTAAGGAAATGTGTGTAATTTACACACATGACTCTTATTTCTTAGTAAATTATATATTTAAAATTAAATACATAAAACAGTATTTCTCAGAAACTCATTCGAATTAATAAAGTAGTAAGTTGTTGTTTGAAATCCCTTACAAGTCATCGACATATGTGAATTTGTATTCATACTTAAATAATTCATTACATTACCCTTCCCACGATTAAAACTGAATCAGAAGATTAAAAAACAAATTACTTCAATTGCAATCAAATATAAGACCAAAAAATATACAAGACAGACTGCAAGATGAAAACTATAAAATATATACTTAATTATAACAAATCTACCCTTTATTAGACTTGTCTTGCCTTTATTGTTAGGGAAAAATTATTATGCGCAAATTATACATTGACATTATTCTTCCAACCTTTTTTGTAGACAATTTTTTATATGTTACAAGGTTTCTGCAGTTACTGTCATCGTCAGGTGAACGTATGTGTTTAAACATATAAACAAATGTATTTGATTTATCTTTGCAATATAAAGAAAACATATTAACTACATATAGTAATAATACAATTCCATAGAAAAATAAATAATTTGAAAAAACAAACTATCAAAGCAGAAAATCATAATAAAGAACTGTAAATTTTGGATAAGTTGTCAGTGTCAGTTTGTAAATTTAATGTATATTTTATAAACGATGTGTAACATTTCTGAAATAATACTTTTGTAGTAATTTGGCTCCCAATCTAAAATGAAAATATCCCAATCTATTGAATGATCCAAATTTAAACGGTGTAATTAAATAACATTATCTATGAACTTTAATACTCTTTGTGCACAATGAGTGACGTATCTTAATTGTTAAGTTTCTGAGAACAATTTCTTCAAACCTCATAGATCCATTCAAAATTTACGCCTTTGAGTTAAGTAGGGTTTGAGTTAAAAATAGATGAAATGATTGAACATAGTATGCCAGGCTTTATTAATTACAAGCTCAATTATTAATTATACTGGAAACCACGAGGTGGCACTACCTCGCTGAAACAATGTACAAAAACCTGCGTAACATTACATAATATTCACGCCATCGATCCGGATAAACAATCGATACATCGTTAGCCTGTGAAGTCAAGCAATCGATCAGACAATCGACCCACCAATCGGGCAGGCAGCCCGCGCTTACAAAGAGGCGAGCCAGGACATGTGAGCATTCATTCTCTCTCCAAACGACGTCCGAGGAGTCAACATCACTTCTGATTCAGTACTCTCTTCATTCGGCAAGCTAGCCGGCGACTTCCCCTTCAGTCTGTACCAGGAGACAGCTGGAGGCATTATTCTCAACTTGAAGATCTCGTGACGGCAGCGACACGCCGTTGAATCGCCAAGTGATAATCTGTCGACCTCAACACCATCACTCCGACATCGAACCAACGCCATTCAAGCTGCATCTTTCAAGGAAGCTGGGTCATCTCATCTCGTCTCATCCCTGTGGATTTCAGCATTGTATATTTAGTAACTTTTTCCAACTTCTATGTTTCTTGTTTCATGTCATTAAATTGTTTGTTGGCAATCAGTGTTCAACCATACCTCATCTGCCTTCCTCATGTTCTCCAAGTTATCTAAACATTTTGGTCCTTTGAACCTCATCACCCCTTAGTTACAAGATCATTGTTTCCATTGCACACAAGGTTTGAATATAAATACGAAACTTTTTGATTCTGAAGATATGTTATTACTCTAAAATGATTTTACGTATTGAATTTATAAGCAGTCATTTTAAACACTGGAAGGAAAAAGTATTCCGTTCATGGGAGTTGTCGCGCAAAAATCATTCTTCCATACAAAAAGATGAGAATAAAAAATGCATATGGACGAACAAAACTATCAGAGACGTGTCATTGGCAGTGCAGCGACGCTACTGTGCGATTCCTGACACAAAGGCTCATCGGATGCGCTTTTTCCCCAGGGATCGCAGGCACAGGCGCTGCAGCGATTAAATTACACAATGGTACAGCGAATGAAAAAGAGGAAGTGAACTTGGGCGTTGAATTGAGGGAAGTAACTACCAGCTTCTCTTCGTTCTACCGTCATTGCTATTCCATTCTATCAACGCCATTCACTTCTTTCATAATTAATTCCTCCATATTTAGTGGACAATGGACAGGAGTTGAACAAGGAGACAAAGGTTAACTTGTATCGTTCAGCACCTTCTGCATAAAGTACACGTACAACATTTACATTTAACGGTAATGATACAATATTAATGCTTTTGTGAAATTTGTTCATTGTCTTTAAAGACTATATCACTGAAGCAATATTTTGATTCCTAAATTTTTAAATATATTCGTATACTTGTCATATAGTTTTATATGCAACACAAATATATCTAGCACTGAAATTTTTTTCAGGAGCACAGTGCTCTCCTAGAATCTAGAATTATGTCTCTGACTTATTATCTTCATTTAAATCAGAAATATCAGCGTTATATCATGTTTATATTAATTTATTTTATTAATTATTAAACGGATAATCGGCGATGTCATCTGACATACTTATTGAAGAAAAAAATATTTTAAATCTAACTCTTTCATAGTTTTCTATATCTGACCAGGCATAATACAATTTCACCCGAGGCACGGTAACTTTAAATGGGTTAAAAAGAAAGAAAATTTTCGAATTTTCGTTTTATATCTAACACCTATCAAAGCAGAGAGTAAAGTATTAAAGAAAGGAACTTCGAAAGTAACGATCTTTTTTTTAATTTTAGATTTCTTAAAAGAGAATTAAAGAGTAATGTGTTATTTTCGGATTTCCACTACACAACGTGTATTATTTAAGGTATCAACATGGCGTGTTAATGTAAAAGTCTAATTTAAATGAACACGAAATTATGACGATGGTTTTTCCGCAACACAACAACAAAAACTTTTCTGCAAATACGGGTCACTTAGTAAATGTTAACAGAAAATATCAAGGTAAATTATAATTTTATAACGTATTGTGCATCAAACCACTTCGTAAATCATACATTAAAAAGAATAAATTTTATGTCAAATAAGAGAACTGATATTGAGAAAAGGGATATACTGGTACGACGTGTTTTATAGAATAATGATGCGATGGGTCAGAATGTCAATCTTGTCAAGAACGACGTAACTGCGATATTTGTTTTTCATAACTCGACATTCCATAATTCGACAAAACGCAAATCGTCGAATTATCTCGAAAATTGTTTTTAACAAAAATAAATAAAAGTATTTAGAATGTGGTAGTTCGTTTCAAAGTGAAGTGCCTTGTTTTATATTTTTATTTACTCACAATGTGAAGGGATACTAATCGATGTAAGAGGAACGCAACTGAATGTGGGTAGGAGCATTAGTGTTGCAAATGAAATTCGAATGTAATTATCACTGTATACTTGAACGTCTTCCTGTAAATAGTCTATTGATCATAACGTAACATTCAGTTCACAAGTGCACAGCGATGACATCATGGGAAATATTAAGCTCATAACACGTTGGTTTCTGTCATGAGGTGCAATGCGAGTTTAAGTTAAAACAAACGCAATGGAATGCTATCTCGATAGCACAAAAGTATAAAATTTTAAAAAATCTTTATAAAGACAATTTTGTATTTAACCCATGTACCAAAATGAATAATACAAGTTTAGGCTTTTATGAAGGTAATGCAATGCCAAATGCTAATATTTCCGTATATATTTTACTATAGCAGATCCTAATAAAAATATACCTTCTATATTTATCTCTGAAAATGATGTAATATTTTATGTTGAATTATTTGTCTTTAAAAATCTTGTCTCGTGAATAGTAAAGAAAATGCATATTTCGCCAAGTACTTAATTACCAAACAATCACTGTCCTGTAAAATTAATTGGTATCTACTTTTATGAACATTTCACACGACAAGCTCTTTAAAGTCAAATAATTCAACATAAAATATATTTTTATTAGGATCTACTATACAGAAATATATACGGAGATATTTGCATTTGGCGTTGCATTACCTTGTCGTGATAATTAATTATGCTTGTTCATATGTTTGCAATACTAACAATTATTTAAACACACATTTTTATTTAATATAAGTACATAATATTAATTTAATAGTGTCCGCGAGGTGCACTTTCCAATAGCATAAAAATTCTTTTGAGATACGATCGTAATGATAAGATATGAATTTCATTCGCTGTTCGTAACGAATGATAAGTTATAACGAAAAAGAGTAGGTTATTCATTTCATTAGACTTATTTGGGTGAAGAGACGGATTGCACTTCAGAGGACGTCTCCCGGAAATAATCCGCCGTGAGTTATCTCAGTATAAAATAGATATTAAATTTTTTTTTATTTGAGTTAGTAATCACAATATTGCATTTTCAGAGGGTTTATACATGTGTGTAGAATTTCAGCTCAATCCATTGGGAGAATTGGTATGAAATTCAGTTGCAAGATGTGGCATAAACATGCTAACTAACAAACTAACAGGTGAAGTTAAATTAAACATGTAAAAAAGGTTTTACCACGTCGTGGCGTTGGGGAAGTTATTAGTAGGTTGACTAATAAGATACATTTACTCTCTGCGTGAAATGATCCACACAGGAGTTAAAAGTTGGAAAAAGAACTAGTAGTATTCATTGCGCCCAACACTAGCGACAGTAACGGGAACGTCAAGGAGTAGTGAGGCGGAGCTGTGAGGCACAAAGGGGTCGAAGTTAAAACAGATGGGTAAAAGTCACGGACATAATAACATAAGTAACTTAATGACTCGGTTGAGTTGGGGTGATTTGCATCATCAAAGAAAGAACGTCTCACATTCTGAAAGAATAGATAACTGGACCGTAGTGTCATATTTCTCTGCCTTCGGAAACAAACAAAAATTGAATAGAAATTCATATTTCATTTAATACATTAAATAACGATATAGTAGGCTTGATATTATATTTATGTAAGATTCTTATAATAATTATGATGTATTTTGAATAGACAAAAAATAAAGAAAACAAGACAAAATACTTATCTAATGTACAAAATTGTAATTAAGGTAGCAATATATGTATATTATCATGTATTATAGTGTGGTGTAATGATTCTCTCATATGTACGTAAAGTTTCGTAGAACTCAGATAAATTATTCTTAAGATACTACGATCAGACATATATTTTCCCAATTGAAGTATGTGTCTTATTTAATTCGTTTCCATGTTTAATAAAGTCCCCCAGACGAATTTTGGAGTAAATACATTTGCCTTTAAACGAAAATATAAAATACGCGGAGAAAGACTAAATAATTACTAGGATTATAAATAGTCGCCAAGCTACTATTTTATGATATATATATATATATATATATATATATATATTCATGAGAAACATTAGAAAGAGACAAGAAATATCAACTTCATATCACACCCTTTCTATCCACCTTCTTGGGGTCAAGGCTGAAATGGCGGCTCTGGTAGTATCTTCACCTGGCTGGGAAAGGAAAACCACAAGTCAATCCTCTGGCCGACCCCACTAGATGAGGTTCTCGCTTGCGGTCTTCCTCATTTGCTACAGACTAATTTTAGCAAGGTTCTACTCGCACTATATTGCCTTCTATCTCCATAACCAATTCCTTTATATTCACGTAACGCAGAAATTCATGTATTATATTATTTTATACTTCAAATAGAATTGTTTGAGAAACCAACGTGGTATATAATAGAACCATTGTCTTCAGAAACATATAAAAGTACTTTATAATTATTTATCACACGTTTCTCACAAATATGTGCAATTAGTTTTAGTATCTTAACATCCGTAATTCATAAATGATTCAAATCAAAATCCCAGAACCGCTGGTGAAAAGAAGCTTGCATGAAACCTCAAGTTATTTTGAATACAATTTTAGCATTATTTTTCCTACTACCTATTAAGTCAATTAAATTGACCTAATAAGATTAATATGATAATAAAAATAAATTTTCTATCATTTCTCGTCAAGAAAATACTATTTTCTACTTTTTTTCCACACGTAAGAGTAAAAAAATAAAAAACCGTTGTGAACGTACGATCCTAATTCATATTAAGAACACTCTATACATGTTGACAAAAAGTAATATATTTCGTCTAAAGTATTTCCTTATCGCTTTTAAATTACTTCTCCAGTTCATTGTAAAATGTTGACACTGAAATATAACAAACTTTTATCCATATAACACAATTTTTGCTAACGAGATAATCCGGTCGTAGTTTTCTGAACACTCTCGCAGGACTGCATTATCTTTCCATGTTATGCTCTAAATTTTAAAAGTGAAGAAGGAAAGCAGATTTATTTATAATATCCCCACCCCCCAATTAGACCACCTTGATTCTTGATAATTATTTCCTTAGATGTTCCTCTTTTGTAAGTGAGTGGAAGATGGGTGACGTAGAGGTTTCTTTCTTCATGAATTATCTAAGTGATACAGGATACCATTCCTGGATCCCGCAAACGCGAATGATACATAAGTGAAAGATGAATGAGAGTGTGAAATAAGCGATAGAAAAAACTCGCAAACATGTCCTGCCTTCTGAAGTTTTCTGTCCACTACGAAAAATTCCAGTTGGGTCGACAGTCAATTGTGGTCGAAGGTGACCGTTAACTCCGTCCCCACCCTTCGAAGTTCCAAATTAATATTCTGCAAATGCAAAATTCTACTAAACAATGAAACATTTATTTATACATTAAGAAACTTTGTGGTCAAAAAAATAGTTGCAAACTGCGTATGACCACGTGGAAGACAATAAAATAATTTACTTTCCGGAAGCAAGCAAGGGACCATACCAATTTTACACTCGAGGGTCCAAGGGCAGGGGAAGATTTAATAAATATAAAAAAATTGACACATGAGTGCTGTTAACAATTTATTATTTAAAATTATTGTACATATTAAATGCAGTAAAAATTGAGATTCATAATAATAAAGTATTAAGTACATTCCCGTCTATGTATATATCCACCTCTACCGGAAGGAAAAACAGAAAAACCGCGCCAAGATAAGGCTACAGAGATTATGTACGCAACAGTGACCAAGGCTGCTTACGGGGTGAACAAGGTTAAAGGAAATGAGAGGACAGTAGAAGTAGACTATTCTAAATAAAAACAACAAAACAGCATGAATAAAAAACTGTAATTTAATCTGTATTAAGAGAAATATAAGAGCAACGTTATAAAATGTAAGAGGAATTAGCATCACTTTACGTCATCTGGAATCATATAAAAACAATATTTATTGGGAAATTGAAACTCATTTAATTTTTTTTATTATGATCTGTAAATTTTTTAAGGTTATAGAAGCAATGTCACATTAGAAAGCTTTTAACCGCGGATTTGAAGAGATTTAATTTATTAATATTTTTTTACATTTTTAGGAACGGAATTATACAAAATGCTTCGTGAATGATAAGGACCGTTTTGACACATCTTTTGGCAAACATTCTAGCATTCTTGTCAACAAGGTATATATCTATAGCTGTTCCACAAATTTTAGTTAATTTAAATTAGATTAAAATCAAATAAAGCAAGTCACCTAAGTGATAAAATTTAGTTAATAACCAAAATAGAAAATAATTCTTGGATACCTTTTGTCTTGATGTACCAAATATTTGCGAAAAAGGAAAAGAAACTTGACCATGAATTTTTAATATACGATTTGCAAATTTTCATTTTAAAATTAATATCGGAGAAGGTTTTTCTACGATTTTAATTAATTTTCTGAGATCATTTTTTTTTCTTTTAAACAAACCTTATTAATTAAAGAAACTAAAATAATGTATGAAGTGCGTCTGAGGTATAGGAGAAGTGACGTGAGTGAACTGTAAACACGTGAGGGTAAAGGATAAAAAGTTATTGTTGAGGTAGAATGAAAGGTCGGAGAAACGGGGAATCCACTGTCACCACAGGTAAAGGTGTGTTCTATGCATTACATCATGCGTTGCCTTTCAACACCAGATATGTTACAGAAAAATAACTTGGCTTCAGGGCCCTCTTAAATTTATTTCTGTGCTACATAAAATTCAATAACTAACTAATTTTAAGAATTATCAACACGGGAAATGGAGAAAACGTCACAGACTGCAAATGCATTTTTACTGTCACTACTACAGGGACCATAGACGTGGCAAAATTAAGAAAACTGTCAGATTGAAAGCGCTACTCATGCATCGTAGAAAGGTTTTTACTGAGATGTGGTTCATTTTTATTACAAATCAGAGGTCGAACATTTCCGCAACTGAACGTCAAGACAGAAATGGATATGAAATGACTTGTTCAAATGCATGTGACGCGTGTCACGACGTTAGGTTCAATTATGATGTCAGGTGTTACGAGGCTCTGATGTCACACAGCAATACGAGGATCCGTTCATACAAACATTTGCAACGTTTTCACGAATACCTTTCTTTCACTAAATATCTTGAAGCATCTTAATTTATTTCATATTTCGAGAATGTGCTCTGCTGTAGTATTTTATATATTTAATTTTATTAAAAGTTACAAACTATGTTTTAGCTATTTTTAACACTTTGTAAATTTGTAGTTTTGAAACTTCCATTTATTTCTCAATTCTATAAACATGCGTTTTCTAGGGTCAGTAATATCAACGATTTATCGCGTAACTTTTGTGACGCACAAACTATTTTACTTATCGGTGAACTAAAACGAGAGTCCCTATAAACCTGACTAGGAATTTTCATAATTGAATCATATCATATACCAGCAGATAATAGCGTTTGTTTTATTTAGGCACATTTTTTTATTAAATTTTGTGGCAAAAACGTGTAATAAAAATTTTAAACCTAAAAACTTCACCTGAAAACTTTCAACAGCTCTTCTAAATCTCAAAACAAATTTAGAATTTAGAATTTCATCTATATACCACAATCGTGGAATAGAATAATTCAACTTTCGCCATTTAAGCCTAACAAACTAAATTATTTTTCTGAGAATTATGGTAAATTTAAAAAATTCTTTTCGTTTTCAATTAAAGCAAATATATTTCACATAACATAACCAATAAAGACGTATTTCAAAACCTACAAATTTAAATCATTGTATAAATCTCTCTTGTTAAATAAGGATTTTTTTTCTAGGTGTTCGACAAAACCTGGTTGATACGACACAGAAAAGCGACAGAAAACTGATTTTCTGGAATGAATTTTATGGATATTCGTTCATTCGAAGTGTCCTCAACAATAGAGCTGTAAGTGGACGTTGCTTCAACAGTTTCAGCAGTAAATAGTATTTTCGACCGCTTAAAGCTATCATCGGAACAGGAGCAACAAAATCGAAAAAAAAAACACATTTCGCATCGTGTTTACGAATTCTAAAACATTTATTATGGCCGTTATTTTGTCACAAATCTTTTATCAATTGATTGTAAATAAAAAAGACTACCTTCTTTTTGCTTTTTGAGTACGATAGATTTTTCTGCTACACATAAATATCTTCTCAGATAAATATCGCAAAAATGTCCACTGGATGCTACACAACAAGTATTCAAATATTATTATTATTATTATTATTATTATATATTGATCTGTAAAGAAATTAACACGCTTGGGTAATCTGAATGCTGGAACCACCGCTCAATAGAACAATAAATAGGGAACCATGAGACCTAATGCTCTTAATGGTGAAATTTACAGTTGTATTTAGGAAAGTGCTATAACAAACAGCCAGAATAAAACAAGCAATCGAATTTTCATAAGAACGAACAAAATATCTTTTCAATGCCAAAACAAAAAAAAATCATAAATAGATTTGTAAGTGGCACGCTTGGCGACATACGTTCAGCTGATGTAATCATTTTCCAATCAGTTATAAAAAGGTGAAAATGATAACATAATTGAAGCAGAATAAATAATATTTATTTTTCTAATTTATATAAATTTACTGATTTACATATTATGTACGCACATTAAATATTTTGAAATATCTCTTTCTTTTAAACTCTATTCGCATAGATATCACTGGACCCCAATCTTGAACTTATTTTCTTATACTTATTTATTTACTTTTAAAGGGAGGAATACAATTTTTTGTAGTAAATATGCTATAATTAAGCACATATACTGAACATAATTTTTACAGATGTCAACTTTTAAAAAAATTCGGAATCCATATCGGAACTTCATACTCTAATAGTTTCCGAAGAGTTTGATACAAATCTACCGGGAAAATGTTTTATGATGTTGTCACTAAATCGTTTTAAACATATAATGAAAATTGCGTAACTACATGATAACATTGTACAACAATTTTCTTAAACAAGTTGAAGCATGCTGTGCTACTAAACAAAATGTTATAAAATGAAACATGGAACACTAATGTAATCATTTTAGATTTGACTCACAATCAATAATCTTCGCCATAACTGCACTTTTAAGAAAAGTGTAGTATTTTCGAAAAAAATGGATGTGTATTCTTGCATGTGCACTCACAGTGAAACACTTTCCCATTTCTTAACGTGGAAAATATTAAGAAATTTTTTTTATTATATAATAAGTATTTTGTGTAATACGTTAGAGAATAAAAACCGTCGTGATTGAAACAAACTAACAGCATATTCAAATCAAAATGTTATAAATATGCTATAATAGTGATTATAATCAGTTGAAAGGATGAATTCACTAGAGAAAAAAAAACTATCAAAATAGTTCCCTGATGGAATAGGTTATTGGTTGACCATTGTACCATTGTTTCTGTTTCGGCTACGAAAAAAATGTATCACATAACTTCAAATGGTAGACACTTTATATCATAGAAATAATATTAACGTCAGCGTAGAAAAGAATTTGAAATCATCCGGCGGGATTCCTGATTAACGGAAGGGAGTGCCCCAAATTGCTTCTGAAACACTGCAGGAAAGGAAGGACATGCATGCTCGTGCCCTAAACGGAAAGGTGCAATCTCGCGTGTCTTCATGACTTTGAACGCGTGACTGAGTCACCTTGCACGTGATCAAAGTGTTCACGTCTCGCACTCGAAGCTTATTTTCGTATTCCATTTCCACCCACGTGAACGTCGCTGACGCCGGGACATGGTGACGCAGATGGCAAATTGAGACGTAATGGAAGTGCTACTGGGAAAGAAAGACGAGAGAGAGGTGAATCCAGGGAATCTTCATACGAAGAGGATTTGCGTTGAATTGCAGTGTTAGTTTTTCCATTTGTCAAGGTCCTGAATCAAGGAAATAAAATATGCAACGAATATTGCAACAGAGAGGATGAGATGAATGAACTGCATGTTTTTTTTTTAGTTGTGAATCGCGATTGGGATGACGGGGTGAAAACAGATCGATACAGGAATAGTAAAAAAATAGATATTGAAAAATGTATGAATTTAAAATATGAAGTGTAAATCGAGTTACATTCTTGAATTGTTCTCATAAATTTTAACACATGATGCTTTCAGATATATTTCTTCTTCTTCTTCTGTGGTGCTACAGCCCAGTGCGAGCCATGGTCTTCTCTATTCGTCGCCTCCAAAATTTTCGATCCTCTGTCTTCTTCTTCCAATCTCTCAGTTGTATCAAATCCCAAGCATCCTTCCGAAATGTATCCCCTCTTCTGTTTTTAGGTTTTCCCCTCGGTCTCTTCTTATGTATTCTTTCTGAGAGTGCTTTCTATGGTACTCAATGATCAGACATTCTTTGTACATGTCCAGCCCATCTTAATCTTTGGAATACTATGTATTCAATTACATTATATTCTTTGAACATGTCCCTTACTTCACTATTGTATCTTATCCGCCAAATTTCCCCTTCTTGTATTGGCCCGAATATCCTTCTTAAGATTTTTTTTTTCAAATACCAATAACTTTTCTTTCGAGTTTTCTCCCAGAATCCAGTTCTGGCATCCATATTAATTTAGTTTTATGTGTACTCAACTTTGGCACGGTTGTGTACATTCATTCTGTAGCCTCATCCTGGCCCGGGTTTTGCTTCGGTTTTCCTTTGGGTAGAGGCGGATTTCTTATACAGGNAATCGTGAATTTAGTGTTTTTTCAACTCTTATGATTTTTAAACACTATACTCAGAATAATCTATA
>NNCF01126735.1:238025-281136 GCA_002313205.1 Laupala kohalensis | reverse complement strand
CTTTATTATTTTATTTTTTTAAAGATCACTACGTTCTTTGTTCATTGCGGAAATAGTTGATCAAACAGTTTTGTTATTTACGTTTCAATTCGAACAGGTCACCTAACTTACTATTTTTTTGGGAGGCGAGGTAAAGTAAAAATAAAAACATATTTCAGAAATGTACATACAAAGTGTATCCTAACAATAATGACACATATTACGTGATCGAGAATACATATTCAATAACATTGGAAAACATTTCGTAACATTGGAGAACATAGGAAATGATAAATGGAAACATATCCAATAATACTAGGACAGAATCTATAACATTGGAAAACATAAACAATGGCATCGGAAAACTTGCACTAAGAAAAAGTAAAGCGAAAACGCCAGGTAAGAAGTAATTGTTTTCAAGTTCTCCAAAGTGAAAATGTCAGCAACATACTCGCAAATTTGCTCAATTCCTGCGATCGCCACTGTTTGTCGTTACGAATTACTTCCATGATCTACTTGACCTCGCTGATTATCGAACAGCGCCATATCACTATGACACTCGCGCCTGTGATTCGAGATGTCTACAGACCTATGGTGAGAATTTGAACTACAAAAGAGTGTAGTACCTCAAGATCTGGCCAAAGAATATAATAACCTTTAGTTACAGCAAATAGGTGGTGAAATATTTTCTCTTGTCCGGTGGCAGAATGGAAGAAAATTAAAATATACAAAACTAATACATGTAACATCAATACATTGAACTGAAATTAATAATTGCAAAATATATGATTAAACTAATATTGAAATATTACATAAAAAACATAAGGCTATGAAGTATCGGGAATACTTCAGGTTCTTTCACTGATCTCCACCTTAACGGTTACATTAGTTATCTTGTGACATTAATTCTCTCTTTTGAAGACATACTATAACTAACAGAACAGTAGTTACAGAAACTCCCACTACGAGTCACTACAGGTAAAACGACATCAGTGTTCCCTCAAGGTGGAGTCACGCATCTACCAGAGTTTCTCCGCCTATTCTTATATTACTTTATGGTTAAGACCTCTTAATTCTTTGGTTATTTCACTTTTAGGTTATGTACGTGAAAATATTTTTCAAAACCATACAATTTTGCTTCTACAATACAGTCACGAAGATTATACATTCAGTGGATTGTCCGCCTCACGTGACGCAATCGAACTCTGGCGGACACCTTGATAAACTTGACAGTCAACAATCATGCGTGTGAAGATTCACATCTCCTGATTAGCAGCGAATTTTAATCATTTTTCTGCTCTTATAATTCATCAATATTAACCATACTTTTCATTTTAATTCCATACAACATACATTCTTTTGAATTTTCAAGTATTTTCATGGAACATACATTCTAAACAACTCGTTCTTATAAGTGTAAATATTAGTCAGAATCAATTTTGTATTCTAAAAGTAATTATGCAAGCTACCAAGTTAAAATTGTAAACATATGATAATCGAATTAAAATTCCTATGCCACTCAGTGATGATAGTCCATTGTTAAAAACACTACACACAATGCAAAGCGTTCGGTACAAAAGTGATCCATTTCACTTAAACAAGGTGTTTACAAGCAACATACAGGACCCATAAACAAGCATGTTTGGTTTCTGTACATTAGGGAGAAACACCATCATTGAAATTAATTTGCATTCGTTGGAGCTACGATGCAAATTGACGGAAAATGTACGGTGCATGTACCAACAACACGTTTATTTGAATAATAAATATTTCATTGATTAAATACTAAAGGGGTAGATGGAGGAGAAGTAACCCGCTACTGAAGAGGTTAGAAAAGAGATCCTTCTACATGCATATTTTCTCCTCCATTTCCATATTTCTAATTTTACCATCGATAATAGATTACATATGTTTTGCTTACACGGTGACAATACAAATATCTTGGTAATAAATATGAAAAACGGCAGACAAACATGGGTCACTAATACAAGTATTTTTACGTAGTGACTATTCAACAAAATACAAATAATTTTTTTAATACACTGTAATCGTAATTTATTATTCATTTCATTTGTTAGTAATATTTTATCTATTATATTAAAAATAAAAGTCAATAAATATTTTATGCATTAAGTAGAAGGTAATATATAAAATATTTTATTTATTTATAATAATAGCATTTCTTTTGTTACTTAATTTTGACAAGATTCTTATATTACATTATACCTGCAGCCCAATCAAGACTCGGATTTTTCTCCGAATTTCCTTGGAAACGTTTCAGGAATATATAGGATGGCCCTTTACATGTGTCGGAAAAGAAGAGTATAGAATTCTTCTCCATGTAATCACACTCAGGTTTTACGTGCTTTTATCACAACTTATTGCTAATATATGACGTTTGTGTGTTGTAGTGTTTGGACAAAGTTCAATATAACTGACACAGATTTTGTTTTTTTACGAGTATAAAGTCAACCTGATATGAAAGGTACAATGGTAGGATGGGGAAATGAATTAAATGAGAAATTTACTTGCTCCCATAAACACCCATACCTTACGAGAATATGCGATTCGTACATTCCTATGACACCACGTCATTTACAATAAGAGAAAAAACCGACAAAAAATAGAAATAAACTTAAACTTAAATGAATTGAGATAAATAAACTAGTATTAGGCTACAGAATATCTGTAACAGTATAAGTGGTTGAACCAAGATTTCCTCTTTATTCTTTCTCCAGTTTCATTTTGCTTTGTGCAATCCGAAAGAAAAAGGAAACCATCGGATTTTTTTGGGTTGTAACTCACGGACGAGAAAGCGAAGGGAACGAATTCTTATGTCTTTTTCCACATCAAACGGAAAAGAAAAGGAACGTCTGAGAGAGAATTCAGATATCACTTTCGAGCCATCGATTGGAGAGATCGAGTCTTTTTGAGAGCTTTTGACGCGTTGAGATGAAAACGGCTTTGGAGGGTTCGAAAGACAATGGTTTCTCGCAATTTTACGCTTCCATCAAAGTGGATTGAGCGAAAAATATTTTCCCCCAACTGACAGTGCTCGCAACACATCGTCATTTCCTGCTATCATACAACTAATTTTCACGTTTCCTGCTTTCATAGATCGAAAACAAAAATACTACGATTCGACCTACAACCTTCTGCCTCTGTTTTTTTTAAGATAAACTTGACAGCTGAATTGTATTGCGACGAAATATTTTCCTATATCACCTTGAAGGAAAACAATTGATGAAACAATTGAGCTAGCGAAGAATAATTTTCGAGATATCTAGTTCATAGATTATTATTATGTCATCTCTGTATGGATTATCCTTTATCCATTATCTATATGGATTTTTGCTAACTTCTCTTGAGATAAATGGCACGGTTTTTAATAACAATTGAGATATTACATTTTTATTAATAAAAAACAACAAAATGTTCTTTCGTTAGAAACTTATTTTAATAACAAACAAATACAGTACTTAACAAACAAATACAGATTTATTTAGTCTCTCAATTTCGTAGAAAGGAGGTTTTAGTGATTCAAATCTAGTAGCATATGTTTTTTTACATTCACTCAATAGTTGTAAAACAAAATTCACTATAATTTATATCACTGGTTATATCAAAATAGTAACATATCCTTTTGCGCATGATGATTTGTATGACATAAAAAGAACCTAACCGTAACAAATATTCCGTATCATTTGCATCCAGACACTACACTATTGCTAAATAACAAAATATTTCATAAAAATTGCAGACAGTTTTCACTCTAAACAATTTTTAATATCCTTCCGAGTATTCTTAAACCTTAACTAAATTTTCTACTCAGACTAACTTGGTGGGGTAGTTATCGACCCCAAAAACCAAAAAAAATTTAAAACGCAATTACTTTTGTTTTCGTTATTTTCGATTAATTAATGAAAGTATGGTTATTCTTTTTGGGAAATCATACTTTCCTTGAAATTAAACAAATGTATTTTCAACAATTAAGGTATTATCAGTCAAATCTATCTCTTCAAACTTCTTTATGTAGTATGTTTAAAAAACAAAGAAAATCCTTTTACGAGATGTCGTTTAAATATAGAGAATGGTAAAGTTTATTGAAGTCAAGAATATATAGAATATTTTTGTTATAGAAGTCCAAAATGTGTATAATAAAAAAATACAAAATATTTATTTAATAGCGGTGTAATTAAACATTTTATCTCGTTACGATTTACCCGCCGCACGATGTCTTCCAAATATGAGCACCGTTTCAAATAGACCTACGATTGGTCGAACGAAATTTCCCCTCTCGAAGTGAAAGCAAGAGGAAAGATCCGTTGCAAACCTAACAGATCCAAAACTGGTCAGAGCGTGGGACTTAGAAAAATAAAGTAACATAAATGGGCCCTTTTATGTTACCAGTAGTGTACCAAGAGGGCCGCCGTCGCACTTTATGTCGTTCTCTTAACCAGAAAATGTTCTCAGAACGTAGTATGAACGGGCTGAATCAGGCGTCTCATTAATCAGAGACTCGTGGGATTGTCAGGAGAAATGAGTTCAACTCCCAATCACGTTCTCATTTTCGTATAACAAAAATAGACTATTGCGCTGGAAAACTGAATAAGGCTAAATTGTTAATAAGAAGAAAATCCAACACTTTTTTATGATACAAGCAATATTTTGTACTCCCAGATTAAAATCAAATAAGTTGGATGGGTGATTTTCTCAAGAAAATAACTCAAGTCCTTAAAATATGCGATACAAAACCCCTGACTTTTAGTAATGCACTATATACGAATTATTAAATACATAAATACTCGGAGGATGTCCCATGCAAATAATTAATCAACACGCATTAAAACTAGTGCTGCAATACCATTGCATATTCTATCTCCGCCGTTCTTTTTAAAGTATTCTCCATCGTACGAAAAATAGTCTTAAAGAGAAAAATAATATTTACACAATTTCAAAAACATTTTAAACACATCCATTTAAATAAAGAATCTTGAATAGGAAATAAAGAATCTTGAAAATAAATAAAGAATCTTGAAAAAATTGAATAGGATATTACATGTTACACATACAGGAGTATTATATGAAGAAAGATGTAGTTAAATTTGATTCAAACTTTTGACAAATGTAAAAGGCATCAAATTTTTGAAGTATCCACTAAACCATACCATTAAACACATACATTTTATTGAAGTCACATGTACGTGGTTAATTTGTAAATAACCCTTACTCAACATACACAGCATATATCCTTCACTCACATCTAAAACATATTTTTTCGCTCTCTATCAACCTGATTACTTATATTTGTAATTTTAATCATAAAAAAATCTCAAATATTATTTCAAGACGTTTTATGATAACTTATAGATAACGTAATAACGTCTTATAAATTGCGTAGTACAAAAATATGTGGCATCATTTCGACTGCTCCACGTGACACGGGAAAGAACAAATGAACAGTCATATCTTTCAACTTTTCTTTTTCTAAACGAATTACTACTGGTCTACAGTTCTAATTTTAAATTACTATTCGAAATGACATTACATAAGTTTGAGAAACATCTTAAGTGAACTTGTCTTTAAAAGTAGTTTTTCACTGTTTTAGGACAGCGGTCGCCAACCGGTGGTCTGTGGACCACGTGTGGACCGTGCATAGCACGAACACAATCAAAGTTAACCCTCTGAATTCGTGAAAGAAACATCGTTAAGTTTAACTCATTCCGTCCTGTCATTTAAGAGTGTGGCACACCGCTTCCGACTCTTATGTCACTACATCCCTCCGACACGACGCTTCCTCCTCGCCCAAAGTGTCTCTGTGGCACCATCGCGTAGTGAAGTCGCCGCTAGCGCTCCTAACGGAGACGAATGCAGGTCGCTGATCCCACGCCATTAATCTCGTCCCCTCACCACTCGCACCCAATCTCCGAGATGTTCTGCTAAGGATCATGCCTTCTTCCTCGTCTTTCTTTCGCGGCTCTCTTTCTCTCCTCCAGTTTCTTTTTTGGTTTCCCTTATTCTACTTTTACGGATTATGGGTATGCTGCGGGCAAACACCGTAATCGTTGTAATTTTTTGCACTAGTTTTATTCACGTTCGTCGACAAATTCAATTAACTCACTCGTCCCTAATCTCATTTTCGAGTCGTTTACATCGCTCATTGGCAGAACACTTCTGCATGTCCCAAATAACTACCCAACCAACCACACATTAATTATTGAATAACTAAACCCTCTCTTCGTCATTTCCAATTAACCGTCCCCGACAATGCTATTCTGCGACATCTTTTCTGATATTATATCAACCTCACCACCCAACAACTTATCCCTTTTCTTCTCCTCAGTCTAAAAATGTTGGAGAGGCGCAGTGACGTAGCGTGGAAAGAGTAAGATGTAAGAAGGTGCCTCTGAAGGACGCTGGTAAAAGGAGTAGGAAAGTGAAGACGACCCGATTGACATTGCTCCTCCCATCCAAGCACTTTCATTCTATGAACTTTGCGTAATGGATTAAAAACAGGACGGTCTCTTCACACTTCGAAAACTAGCTAGAACAAGATTTTTCAACTATCATATGCAAAGAGATAACAAAGGAATGACAAATTTTCAGTCGATGAATTCCGAAGTCATATTTATTGACAGACGTTTTAAATATATGAAACGAGACACAAAAGTAAAAATTAATAACTTTTATATATTTATTTAATACAAAAATTAGAATTAGGCTCTCTAAAGTCTACATTTTTAGTTTTTGCTTCAAGATCAATGCAGAAGAAGAACCAAACTTCTCTCATTATTGTAATTATTCAATTCAATTAATCAATTAGTATTTTAATTAATCATTACTAAAAAATCAAAAAATATAATATAAAATCCCTGGAGTAGACTATAAATAAGAGAAGATACCTATATATTGTTGTTGTTACTTAACGGTTACTTTGCTAATAACATGAAAGAAAACAGCAATCAATCTTCGACAACATAAAAGTCAAATATGATGGACTGCATGCTGATGAACCTACGGTCTGAGTTTGTAAAACAGGAATTACACAACTGTCTGAATATACCATCAGAAGGAAAAGTGGAAATTCATAACTACATGATCTCTTGCAAATTGAGCTAACGCCCCAAAACTGAAAGAGGACGAAGCAATTGAAAAGATTTCTAAACTACAATGAAGTTCTTCGAGCAACAGTCCCAAAACAACTGAGGGGAAAATTTTAACGATGGATGGGGTGGTGACTGCACTAACTGGAAGAGAAAGGAAATATTTTGCAAAGTTATCTATTTCTTTACTCGATCTGGTATCTTAATGTCTTGATAGGCATAATATGTGGTATCAAAGCACAAAATTATTTTGATTGATTACAGAGACCTAACAAAATACAAAGAAGCTGCTTATTTTAAATTTTTCTGAAATTGTGTTTTGAAAATTTTCTCAGTATTCATGAACATCGGGAAAGGAAGCATTGCTTATTAATCAAAGAGGTATCTTAGTTATGACTCATCGGTATCTTAGTTTGTTGTTTGTCTCTTCAAAAATCTATCATACCAAATATAATAAAATTGAATTAAAAATCATATAAGGATAAATATTTTATTATAAAATCTTTCATTTTTTCGATTATTTTCTATAGAAGTGTGTTATAGAAATTTTATATTATGGGTGATTATGTACATTTTTTACTACAACTGAACCAAAGTTTGTGACCACAAAATTTATTAATTTTCAATTTATTAAAATTTTATTAATTTATTCAAAATAATATTAGAAAGAGTATATTCCAAGAAAAAGGAAGCAGTTTCATATTGCTGTACTCGAAAACAATATTTCCCCGTAACTTCGTTATACTTGTAAAACTGAGCCTCATGGAAACATTTTGGAAACAATCCTCGTCATATTTCCATGTTGATTATTTCCATTCGTAATATTTTGGGCGTTCCATTTTCTTATCCATCTTCAGGTTGAGCAGCATTGGTACCATGGTAGGGCGAGAACGTTACTACTAGGTCTTTCTGGCTATTGATACGAAACGTCCACTATGATACCAAAGAAAATTCTAATGATAAAACAAGATAAAACTCACAAAAAAGGGCTAATTTGATACTTCGTCAACAATTCTCAATACAGTCTAGTAGCCAAATAATGGTATTTCTTTTGGATATTAATTGCCTAACTAACATACAATTATTTATTAAAGGACATTAAAAATCATTTTTAGTAAGTCAAAATCAAGAAATATCATAATACCAAAATCAAAGAAATTTGCGTTTTGATAACGTGATGCTTGCACAATAAAAGGTACTGCTTTCTTACATTGATAATGCATCATGAGATATATACTTGGGTTGACAATCTCACTGCATAAAACAGTTTATTTCTTCTTTTCTCATATCATAAAACAATAATAAAGCATTAATTTGCATTCATTTTAATGAAACTGGTAGGTATACACTACATTTTTATCTCTGTCGAAATAGCGAAGGCAAAATGAAAATAAAATTACATCACTCGTGCTATTATAAAATCCATTTTATATTCTTATTGTTACTTTTGTAATCATGTGCATTATTCAGCTGTGTTGAAAGAGAGACGTTTTATTTAAATGAATGTTCCACTCACACTGCTTTTACCAAACTTTCAATGTCACCTCACTCTTCCATATTAAGCTGGGGTTAATCTCTAATGAAACCATGAGCGATTAACCCCAGATTAATGAAGAGGAGGTTCAACCAGTCAGACAACCCTCCTATTGATAAACAAGTC
The DNA here is from genome assembly GCA_002313205.1 of Laupala kohalensis. Lineage (NCBI taxonomy): Eukaryota > Metazoa > Arthropoda > Insecta > Orthoptera > Trigonidiidae > Laupala > Laupala kohalensis. Next base: position 272,394 of record NNCF01126735.1, on the reverse strand, counting down.
ATTAAATAACACATAGCACCGTCAAAAGGTAAAAGAAACTCGGAACAAGATGAATCAATACGTCGTGTCTATTGAAAAATACCCTCAATACTCGCTGGTGACGGAGTCCTTTGCAAATTGACTCGAGAGCGTTGTCGGACTGCGATACGTAGCGAGCCGCATGGGACTGCACTGAATACAACGACAGAAGTGAAGCGGAACTGAGGACGAATTCCGCGTTCACAAAAGACCAACAGAGCGCGCTGAAACAGAGAGATAGAACGGTCAGGTGGAAAGAAATGAAAATAATAATGCGATAGAGCTTAGGTGAACAGGCGGATAACGAAAAAGGGCGATGACATGGCTCCGAGCAACGAGTAAGTTGCTGGTGGAATCTTTTCGCCCAGGGGTGAACAAGGAATGTTTTGAAATAAGTCAGTGATGGTTTTTTTCTTTACAAGGGGAAGTTTCAACTTGGGAAATTGACTCGTGAGATGGGACTTCGCAGTATTGTATTACCCCCTAAGGGTCATGGATTGTCAAAGTGAGAAAGCTCAATTATCAGCCAATTTCAAGAAAAAAACTATCAAAAGGTTTCATCTCAATTTATGCATTTAACCTTGTTTTAAACTGTTCAGAAGCATGATCGATAGAAGGGTCGCCCTCCACGTGGGGTTCTGTTCTCCGTAATGTTACTCTTTTTGTAAAAGTATCTGAATTAAATTAATTATTTCAGAATGTTATAATTAAAAATGATACTATAATTTTAATAATATTTAAAATTTATTCTTCATTTGATATATTTTATCTATTTTAAATTACAATTGTAACTTGTAAAAGTAAACCTACTGTCATTAATATTCCATTTTCTTTAACTTACTGAAGCAAAAACTTCAAGTAATGACCTTCAAGTGGCCAATAGTATAATAATCCCTCACCATCTTACATAGAATCTTAAAACGTGTCAGTTTATTCTTGAATTTTGTAGAGATCGGAGCATTTTCTGTCGTTCTCTTCAAACTTCAATGTAATTGTTAAATATTGTGATATCGTCTGCAGATAAATGTTTGAGAAGTTGAAGAGGAAATGACTGAAGATTTCATACCTATTTCTCAAAGTTGATAACAAAACATGCAGTTGTAAATAACGGAAGATTGCTAGAACATAAATTGATCACATCAGTCTCTTCTGCATCAATCACAAGAAGCAATGTCGACGGGAGAAGGTTTTTCCAAAAATAAAATAGAAATGATGGCGGAAAAGAAATTAGTATGAAGAAGTCATTCATTATAAAACATTATAGTTAAACTCTTATTTATAATATTCTGAAAAAAATATTTATTTTTAACAAGTTATTTAAGTTTAGGAAAATGAAAACGCCTATTTCCTCGGAATTGGCTGGCCATTGCGTTTTTTATTTTGAAAATTGATGTCTCTGACGAGGCATTACAATCCTACGAAGTTCCCAAGTCGCGACATTTCCTTATCAGTGAACAGAACTGTCGCAATGGTAATTATAGAGTAACCTATACTAACGCACATTTTCGTGAAAAAATATTGTTCTATTGATGAGTATACAGACTATATTTTTCTAAAAATTTCATACCTTAAAAATATATACGGAAAAAATTAAATTTTTAAAATTTTAGTCTCTTTCTATCATGGAAAAAAGAGTCAATTTCATGAAAAACGAAATATCAGTTGGCCACTGGGCAAACATTTGTGACTTTTATAAGTACTGGAGTGAAAGTCACAGGTCACATACCTTTATTGTTATAAAAACATTAATTGTTATAAAAACACAAGGGTTAGCTCAGAACCCACTGATTTCTCCTTGAATGTTTTCGCAAGACCAATATCGATCCTTGCACCTTTACCGGCCTTTGAATAATTTTATGAAGTGACGAAAATAGTTATTTAGAGTATTTTCTCCTTAATTGTATCATTTGTCCAAACAAAATTAAAAGTTAAAATACAAGGTATTAGAGCTAAAGGTATCCATGTAGAAATTTTGATATGTATAGAAAATGACTGAAGGTTACCTTGTGGATAACTAATTACCAATCATTATTTTCACTTAATATACAGCAATCGATGTTTATAACAAGTGGAATTAAATTGAATAAACTTAAAAAAGTATACCATATCCATATTTAAATTCCTATTTCACATGAATATATGTACGTTTACTGATCCCATGTACTAAGTATACAGGCAGACAGATTGCGTGTAAGAGGGATGGTATCACTGACAGAGAAGATGGGGAAACCCACGATTTCTCATTACAACGGCGTATCATAGCACTTCCATTCACAAATTAACTCATTACAGCGAGCATCATAAAATGACGTTAAAATTTTCTAATATAGTCTGCTGACTGTGAATTCTCCAGACAAAGAAAGTAGTCTGCCTCTACGGTTCGGTGAGATTCTATAGCTCTCATCTTCAACAGCAACAAATGAGCGATAAAAGCTGCCCAGGCATCATATCTAAGATTGGTTCAATTAATTTTAAATCGCAGCGATTTCGGTAGGTATCGACAGTATGCATAAGTAGTTTTAAAAAAACAAACCCACACACTGGAAAAAATAAAAACACTTCAGATATTCAGTATGGGAATGTATCTACATTTCCTAAGTCGAACTATGTAATATTGACTACGATGTTTAAAAAGATTTTTATCGGTGAATATTTTACGTTTTATCGTTAACTACAAGTAACTACTAAGTTAGTACAGTATAATGAGAACATTGGCTGCCTCGTTGTCTCCACTTACGAAATTTCCAGTAAGGGTTTCCTTGTCTTCGTGGGCAAAAAGCGATCCTGGGTTACTGAAATAGTCGACTTTTATCAAGTCACAAGTCACATTTCCAATTTTTTAATAAAAAGGATAGTCTAATGGCAGAGATGGTTTAATAAAATGATACATGCAACAGGAAAACGTTTTTATTTTCAAGAAGACACCCGTGACTCGATCACTTGAAAAATAAAACACATCTACCTTACAAGAACTTTTCGAAAATAATGCCATTCCACAGATGTATTAAATAACCATTGCATTAACAGAAAATCCAGTGCGACCGGGAGTACAAAAAATAGAATTCAAGCCTAAGTTAAGAAAAAAAAATGGAATAATAAATGACATTAAATATCAAGTACGAAAAGTGGTAGCAGAGTGGAAGTCATAACAGTCTAGGATCGGTTAGCCTGCTCCAGGCATTAGCTGCAGTCGTGAATGAGCTCTCCCTATTTTTCTATTTTTTTTTAGTTTTTGTGATTGAGTAGTTGTATTTAGATTCTAACTTTCATTGTAGCGTAAAATTCCTTGTTCTGTGTGAGTGTTAAGTGAAAAAACACTAAAAACATTTCCCAAGGTTTTCAAGCATAACGGACCTAATATAATTTAATGTTTTCATTCAGATGCTTCATTCAAAGGTGTGATAAAGTTTACGTAAGTACAAACGGAATCATAAATTTAACTTCTTATTGCATTGATACTAATTATTTTGGTGCGTTTAATTTTACATCATTATTAACTTATAAATAACGTATTCTATTGTTGGGCTGCTCAAGTTTCGTCACCGTAAATAGAATTATTCCAATATTATTCATTATACTCTAACATGGTATTGCATTAGTTATTGTCGAATTAATTTATCTGCAGTTGTCGTCCTAAATTATTAATTCTGTAATTTTAGTTGTCGGTTTATTCATTTACTTATTTTATTAGTCCCATTTGCAATTTCCATAGTAATAAATGTTGAGGTTTTTATTCTTAACAAAAATAAATATTTTGTAGAGAAAGCCCAGTTTTTAATTAAACAAGTTTTAGTGATGAACAAACATCAACAAAAATGATAAACAAAACACTCTCTCAATACAACTCAAATTTATCTCCCAACATTCCCCCTTAAATTTGAATCTTTTTTGAATCTTTGTTTTTACATAAAACTTTTAACATTGAACAAATAATTTTAAAATCATTTTACTTAGTGGAATGCATGTATCTATCTCTTAATTTTTCAAAATCAATAGGAGTCAATGACTTTGTAAAGACATCTGCTAATTGATCTTCTGATGGACAACAGTTTACAACAAAATTGTTTTCCTTTATCTTTTCGACAATAAATTTATACTTGATATCAATGTGTTTGGATCTTTTTCCACTACATCCATTTTCAATCATCTTAATGATGCTCTGATTATCGATATGCAAATTTACATTCAAATTTTCACTTGTGGGTTCATCAAAAAACTGCTTCAGAAAAAACACTTCTTTTGCACATTCACTTGCACTTATGAGTTCAGCTTCTGCAGTATTAGTGGCGATATTCGACTGACGTTTAGTAGACCAAGATATGGCACCACCGCAGAAAAAGATTATGTAACCTCCGGTGCTTCGAGTTTTCTCATTATTTGCGAAGTCAGAATCGCAGTAGGCATTAGTTTTAGTGTAGTCTTCGCCTTTTGAACATTTTATGGCAACATTTTTTGTACCTTGAAAGTATCTGAAGATACGTTTGACCTTCAAAATGTCTCCTTCGGTAGGATTTTGCACCTTTCTTGAGTCTTGATTAACCGAGAATGTTAAGTCTGGTCTGGTTCGGTTTGACAGGTACAGTAGACTGCCAAAAACTTCACGATAGGGATATTTCTTGTTAGGAGTCAGGTTTTCGATGGATCCTGGAGTTGAAGGTGTTCTCATGCTTTTGACAGTTTCCATGTTAAATTCCTTCAGAATTTTCTCAATGCATTTGGGTTGATGAAGCAATAGGTATTCTTTCTCATTTTTCAGTTCCATTCCGAGGTAGACTTTGGGATCTTTTTCAAACGTAATGTCAAATTTTTCTTTCAGATCTTTCAAAAATTTCATGATGACATCGGGGTTTTTTCCTATGACAAGTCCATCGTCAACATGAATTGCTAAGATGAGTGAATTGTCATGAATTTTGAAAACTGATTTGTCTGAGATGAGCTGATTGAGCCCTTTCTTTTTTAAGAAATCAACTAAAGTTTTGTTCCAGTTGATAGGAGCTTGTTTTAGTCCATATAATGATTTTTGTAAAAGGCATATCTTTCCTTTTTCTTCTTCAAAACCTTCTGGAAGCTTCATGTAAAGTTCTTCCGAAAGATTGCAAAAAGGCACTAGCAACATCAAATGTCATTAGGGTTTTATCAGTAGCCTTTGCATAAGCAAGTAAGAATCGAAGAATACTTGTGTTCACAACTGGGCTGAAGGTTTCATAATGGTCCCCTTCGCGATGTTCACACCCTCTCACAATTAGTCTTGCCTTGAATTTTCCATTGTCCTTTTGTCTAAATACCCATCAGCTACTAAAGAGTTTCTTGTCTTTCGCGTCCTTTGCAGGTATAAATTTAAAAACATCATTTTTCCTAAGAGAAGTATTCTCGCTGTTGATTGCCTTCTTCCAATTGCTTGAATTTGGACCATTTATTGCTTCCTGGTATGTTAGCAGCACATAATCCTGTAGATACTTGGGAGGTCGTTTGGTACGATGTCCTCGACCAAGTACTTCTTCATTTTCGTCTGCAGATTCGGTGTCATCAAAAATGGTCTCATTCAACTAGTCTATTTCAGGTTGAACGTTTGGGTCATCTTCGCTGTCGGTGTTAGATCCCGTGTTGTTCTGTGTTCGGTTCTTGAGTTGCAGACGAGGACGAGTCTGCAGTTTCTTCTGGGTTCTCTTCAATTTCCAGAACAATGGTGACGTCATCGTAGTTGTTATCAGTTTTAGTTTCAGGAATCTGGTCATCAAAAATAACGTCTCGAGCCTAAATGATTTTTCGAGCATTTTCATCCCACAAACGGTATCCATTCAGTGAATAACCAACAAGGCGATACTTTTTACTTCCACTATCCCGTTCCTTAAGTTTGTTGAGTAAGTATTTTAGCATAAGCAGTGCATCCAAAAAGGTGCATTTTACTGTAGTCGGGATTCCTTTCGAACTACATCTCGTACGGTGTTTTTGACGCTGGGAGGCTATGTGTTACGCTTCTATTCAATATATAGCATGCAACTCTTGAACATTCACTCCACACATCAGCAGGTAAACGTGAGTCATAGAGAAGTGGTCTGGTCTTCTCCAACAAAGAGCGGTTCAACAGTTCGGCTTTAGCGTTCAACTGAGGAGTATCCGGAATAGTAAAATCAAAGATGGTTCCTCTAGATTTTGCCGAATTCTTCAGGTTTTCATTCGCGAATTCTCCCCCATTATCTGCACGAATTTTATAAACCGGCAAAGTCTATTTTGATTCGACTTCTGCTACATGTTCTTTTAAAGTTTCAGCTGTATCTGATTTTTCCTTAAGTAAATAAATTTGCCTAAAGCATATACACAGAAAGTAAATCCTCCTAAGAAGGAAAGGTTATTCCGCAAAGTTTTATTTCAGTCTTGTAAGTAAAGTCATTAGTAAAAATATTGTCATTTTGATAGAATATTTGTGCATAGACAAATGTATACACAAATATTTATAAAAAAATACAATAAGACACATACCGAGCAAATTGTCAAAAGTGTCTTACAAATATTTTTCACAATTATAAATGGTTTTGAAGGAAGAATGAAAAAGTTGAGGAAATATATGTCACCCGCTATATAAATTAATACTCAATCACCAAAACAGAATAGAGAAAACCACAGCAATATTTTTCTCAGAGTAGATACAATAACGATTTGAAAATACCTTGACAAAAACAAAATAATCCACCCTCACTTCTCGTGTTGTCATATTTCGTGAATTATATATTGTACATATTGAAAAAGATGACACAGTTTCCAGCCATAAACGTTTCTTTGTGGAGAATATATCATTGTAGTAATATTTTATTTTGGTTTGTTTTTTTATTTTTTCGCCGACACATCTCCAATATCTCATATTCTTTCTCTCAGACATATGGAACTCCTTATTCAACGCCAGAAAAGCTATAGCGAGAAACGATCAAGATTATCTTCACTATCATCCACCATTGTCTCTGAAAAATAATTTGTAATCTACTTTCATCATTAAACAACATATGCTAACCAGGATGTAACTCACACATATGTAATCATTTAATTACAGCTTAAACGTTACTAGGGCAATTGAAAGATTTTGGAAGTCTCTAAATTCTACAGTATCTAATTCAGTTTTTCCTTGAAAATAGTCATAGATTTTAGTATTCATTGATTCACATCTTCAACATATCTTCCCGGTAATTATTGAAGTATGGGTGAACAAATGCTAAAATCTTCGAAAGTTGTGAAACATTTATTGAAAGGAAGTATTTAAATTGCAGTCCCATAAGATGTTAAATGTAAAAGATTTTATAATGCAATTTTTTTAAATTTTCTGCCTCCAGTGGATTTGTTACTTGTTAATTCTTAATATTTCAATTTTTTTCTCCTTAATCATATAATGATTTTTTTTCTAATATCATTAAGTTTTGACAATACTTACATTACGAAACAATTGCCATGAAAATAGTGAGAAAGCACTTGAAACAAACAAAAAATATATTGTAACGTCAACAGCCTGGTGAAAATTGCGACGAACCGGGACTCGAACCCCGTTGAGAGTTTAAAATATATTCATCATTATGATGTAGAAGAGATAAGAAGGATGTACGCTTAGAATACGTATGAAATTAAGAGATAATACCTCATTGATAAAAAGAGCGTGTAAGACCATTTTTCATCAATAACTCAACAACTACTCTCATTAAAACTACGTAAATAGCACCAACATTTTACACACCAAATGCAACATAAAAGAAAAATATTTTCTTTCAGGCACGATTTAGCTCAAAGGTTGGTGCCCGCGTATTACTTCATGATTATGAATTTGTTGTTCAGTGATAATATTTTCTTGTCGATATTTACAGTATCCGGAATGGTAAAATCAAAGATGGTTCCTCTAGATTTTGCCTAATTCTTCAGGTTTTCATTCGCGAATTCTCCCCCATTATCTGCGCGAAATTTATAAACAGGCAAAGTCCATTTTGATTCGACTTCTGCTACATGTTCTTTTAAAGTTTCAGCTGTATCTGATTTTTCCTTAAGTAAATAAATTTGCCTAAAGCATGTAAAATCGTCTTGGAACGTTAATATGTAGGAGTATCCATCCCACGTAGGTTTTTCAATTTGGAAAATATCGGTATGTATAATTTCTAGATGTCTGGTGGCTCTGGTTTTCTCTCTATTAAATGGAAAACTGGTCTGTTTGGCTTTTACGCAAATTTCGCAAGTATTTTCTGCACTATTTTCATCATTATCAGAAATTCCCAAATCATTTTCTTTGTGAGTTTTTCCAAATTTTTATAGCTAAGATGTCCGAGAACTCTGTGCCAGTAAGTCGCATTTTTCTTCTTGGCTTGAAAACTTGATAATTTTTCAGGGGTTTCATGAGTAAGTTTTACAGCATACAAACCATTTGCTTGTTTCTCCCCCTCAAGGACATGACCGTTTTTGGAAATCATGACTTTTTCGTTGGTAAATAGTACTTTCCCACCGTATCTTGTTATTGCGCCAACTGACATTAGGTTGCTGTCTAGAGAAGGAGCAAGTATTATGTCTTGTAGAATGCATTCTTTGGTATCATCACAAGAAGTTCCAATATCAGTAGTACGTTGATACTGATTTTTCTTGGCAATTTTAACTTCATCTTTTTCAATTTTACAATTTGTCAAAATAGAGGGTTGATTCGTCATGTGAGACGAAGATCCACTGTCTACGTAAAATTTCAATTCACAGGTGTCAAAATTTTCAGGTTTTTGAGTTAAATAGGCAACTTTGTTGCTGGTAGTCTTTTTCTCTCTTTTTTCATGTTCAGCACTAAAGAAGCATCTTTCAGATTTGTGATTAGTCTCTTTGCAATATTTACACTTTTCTTTGTCATCATTGGAGTCTTCATTGGATTTATTCATTGGACACGAATTTTTAAAATGTCCAGGCTTTTTACACTTGAAGCATTTTGGGGGATTTTCAGTCTTCTTGTGAATATTTTTCTTTTCAAAGATTTGAAAAGCAACATTTTCGATGATTTTAGGTTTTCCGATAATCTTTTCTTCGGCAAAAAGTATTGTCATGAAATTATCCATCGTACGTTCAGGCTTATAAACATATCCCCAAGCTGTTCGAAAATTAGCATATTCAGGTGGCAACATCGACAAAACTTTTGATATGACAGTCTCATCTGTGACATTCTGCTGAAGAGCATTCAGGCGGAAAGCTACGTTCTGAACTGCACTGATATTTTACGCCATATCACGCGATTTGTCGTATTTGTGCGAGTAAAACTTGGTTATTTTGTCGATCATTTCCTTTGAGGTTTTACAATGTATTATGTAACACAAAACAGTCTTATTAACCGAGGCCAATATCGCATTTTTAGAACGAGCATCCTTTCGAATGAACTCTTTTTTGTCCTTATCGACACTCAAGCCTTCAAGTTTGATAACTCCCATCACAAACTCGTCAAGACCGGCGGATTGAAATACATCTATTTGTAGTTTCCATACGTGAAAATTATTTACTCCACTCAATTCTTCAATGTGAGAAACGTCATCATTTTGTTTTGAAGTCATGTTGAAGGAGGAAGTGATGTTACTTACGATCTGGTAGCGACAAAACTTCACGCACTCACGCACTATTTTTAGGGTTTTATTTCACTTTTGCGTCACGAATTTCACCTCAAAACGAAGCTTTATCTGGGCCCATAAACTGTTGAGGTTTTTATTCTTAACAAAAAGAAATATTTCATAGAGAAAGCGCAGTTTTTAAATAAACAAGTTTTAGTGATGAACAAACATCAACAACAATGATAAACAAAACACTCTCTCAATACAACTCAAATTTATCTCCCAACAATAAATTTATTATTGTACTAACATCTGTCAGTGTTAGTTGTCAGTTCTCGTGTACACTTTAGCTTTTGTCGTTAAGTTGCTAACCAACTCACAACAATGGACACAATCTCATTCCTCAACGCATTCAAAGCTGACCTTCACAACGCCTACAATGACTTGGTACATTATATTGACACACGAATCAGTATGCTGAAAGAGGTCAATAAGAATACGATCGGCGGTTAAACTACAGTCAGTGATTCTCGCCCTTGTTCCAACTACTATCGACCAAATACACATACACCACCTCAACTCTTTACACAAAATAGGTTTTGTGTGTTAGATGACATGTCCCAGTTTCCTCCCTAACCTACTCGATTTATCCCCTCCCGTCCAGTACCCAAACCTGTTCACAAACCACACACTGGTAAGCACAGCCGTCAAAAACCACGTAAAGTAGAGCTACTGAGAGGTGAAAACAACACTTATTCGCAGAAATCAAACGTGCTGCGCTGATTCGCACAATCGTCACATGTCCTCTGTTTTGCGTGGATTGCTTCCTAGCCAGTTCTCAGTCTCTGGTTTCTTTAAACCAAACGCTCGTTTGGCTAAAGTTATTCGAGAACTGGACACCTACACTAAAAACTCACAGAGTGGGACAGAGTAATCATCATAAGTGGGCAGAACAATATTAACTTGGGTCATTTCAACGCGTCTGAACATCTACAAAAACTAAAAACGGCCTCTCAGCACTCAAATATAGTACTCATTAGCCTGCCTCCACGCTTCAACGTTCCACAAATAAACCATGAAATTAACAAGACAAACATATCCCTAAAACATCACCTGGCAGACACAAAAATCACATTTTTTGATTTGCAACCACACCTGACTGCCAAGAACTTTGCCCAGCACGATTTACACCTGAGACCGCCTGGAAAACATCACTTCGGTTCTCTCCTAGCTTCACATCTGACCTCACATTTTCCTCCTGCTCCTTCACTCACTTCTACACCTCCTCTTCTACCTTCCTCTGTTCCTACCTCATCACCTCCTCCATTTCCCTCTGCTGTTACCTCATTATCACACCCCCCCTTCCCATCAACACATCCATGTCATACCCTGTCCCTGATCCTCCTCCTCCCTCATCACACTCGTCCTCATCTATTCCTACATCCACATCTCCTTCCGCCCCCATACACAGTTACAACTTGCGCTCAAGAGTACGATGTGGTACTCGAAAGTGACAATCGCTTTCGGGTGAAGTGTGCGGACTTGATCCGGGACTAGAAGCTGTACCAAATTCATATTCTCCTCCACAATGTAACTTCGATTCCATTTTTCGAGAATCACAAACTCTTTGCAAAAATAAAATATTTATATTTCATCATAATGTGCAATCCCTTTCAAACAAATTGACAGACATTGAAATTCTTATACAAGAAAATTCATTCGATTTTCTGTGTCTCACAGAACATTGATGTTGATAGTTGAAAGCCAATGATACTTATATTTCCAATAAAGCCAACGATCAACACGGATTTCGGAAATCCTTTTCCACCACCAGCGCCATTTTATTTCTTAAATGATGTTACAACTTCTCTTGACCATGGAGAAAATTCTTAGGGTGTTTTTCTTGATTTATCCAAAGCATTCGATGTCATTGACCACAAAATTCTCCTTTCAAAATTACAATCTTCTGGCATTCGTGGACTTGCGCATCAGTGGCTGACTTACTACTTAAAAGATAGATATCAACAGGTCGACATCTCATATACTAAAAATAAAGTACTTCACATTGCCTTTCAGAACCACTAACTCTCGGAGTTGCCCAAAGCCCTATACTCTTTTTGTTGTATGACAGCGACATGTCGTCTTCCACATCAGAATGCAAAATGGTTATTTTTGCCGATGACACTAATCTACTATGTAAACACGTCAATGTTTAAAACGTTTTGTCTAATCTATCGGCTTTGTTCCATGCAAATCGCCTCATTGTAAACACTGACAAGACGGTGTCTATGTCATATCACAAAATCTTTGCCCTAGGTTTCTCTTTCTTTAAACGGAACACAATTAAAAACTGTTACTTATACAAAGTTTTTAGGTCTTCATATTCAAGACAATTTCAAATGGAATTGTCACGTTGACAATCTTAATTCCCAATTCAGCAAATTGTGATACGCAATACGAATCTTAGTTAATACTGTTATTCCACATATTTCCCGTTGCGTATATTTTTCAAATGTTTATTCTCATTTACAATTCGCCGTCATGTTCTGGGGCAATTCCGGGCAGCGTCCAAACATTCAGAATTCAAAAGAAGATAGTTAGGATAATTTGTAAATCTCACCCCCAAAACTCTGTAAACCTTTATTCAAGGAATTTAATATTTTAACACTTCCCTGCTTGTATTATGAAACTGTCGTGTTTGTTAAGACCGAATTACTGAAGCACCACCCTGGTTTCACACAAAACAGTTTTGTTCACGAATAGTCGCAATAGTAATAATATTCATCGCCCTCCAGTGTCAACCACTGTTTGCCAAAAAGACCATATCATTCGGGAATCGTTCTATATTATTCCCTGCCCAAAAATATAAAAGATATTATGAAATTGAATCTCTTTATATCTGCGGTTAAAAACTACTTCCTGCACCAGTGCTTCTACAATGTAAAAGAATTTATTGATTTTAATAAAAGTTAAATCAGTCATGTACTTTATCATGCTATTGCTGTAGTACTTTTAAAATAACTTACAACAATTTCAAAAACCATTTTCTTGCATGATTGTTGTGTCTTATGATTCATATTAATTTAGTACTCAACTTTGGCACGGTTGTGTACATTAATTCTGTAGCCCTATCACGGCCCGGGTTTTTCTCCGGTTTTCCTTCAGGTAGAGGCGGATTTTTTATAAAGACTCGCTAGGCTAAAATAATTATATCAATTATTAGCGAATTTAATGTTCTTTAATAGTTATGAATTATCAACAATACTTTCCGAATGATTTATAGCTTGATAAAAATTGAACTTGGGAAATGTCTTTTATGTTTTATTAAATGCAATATTTGTTGGTGTTTGTTAATACTATAAGCCATGTCGAACTTCTTTTTTTCCTCGTTAGGAGTATGTTGAAATGTTAAATCCGCCTCTGCCCTAGGAAAGTTGATTGTAACTACTTTTTTGACAATAAACTTTATTATTATTTGTTATTAGTACTCGGTGAGTACGCGCATTCGATGTTCGGTTGACCTGAGTAAGTTTTCAGCTGGTCCTCATCTACACCAGACTAAAACTGGTCGGGAACGTTTCACTTTCTGGCAATACATCGAATCTCTATTCTAACATCCTCTTCTACTCATATGTCACGAAGTGGAAGAGAAGGCTTCGTGGTGTTAAACTCACCTTATAAAATTAGTTGAATAACATTCTAATACACTAGCAGAACTACCCCGTATTGCCCGGATTTGAAAAGAAACTTAATACCATTCACAAATGAAATAAAAAATAAAGAAATAAAATATTTATCTTTTTAACAAACATACAAAAAATTACATCAATATGTGTTGTCATGACATAATCGTGATGTTCTTATATACTATTCTAAATTCATTTGTTAGTTTACATATTTCTCTACTTTCGTGTTATTAAATTAAACACCACGAAGAAAACCCACAAAAATATTATATGTATTGTATGCCAATATGTACGTAATTACGAATTTTTTCTTCCGGGCAGAAGGGAAAAAAACTTTATTCAAAATGCTTAATAAACAAAGCGCATAGTTAAGACGTCTTTGATTTTCATTTGACTTTTAGGTTATGTACCTGAAAACAATTTTCGTCACAGTCTTTATATAATTTAGTTTCCATGATTCGATCACGTACATTATACGTTCAGAGGACTGTTTGTCTCACGTAACGCAATTTAACTCTCGTGGGTAAATCATTTATGCGAGTTAAGATTCATATCTACTGATTAACAACAAATTTGAATTGTTTTTCCTCTCTTGTAATCATCTATATTAACCATACTTTGCATTTTAATTGCAATAACCTCAAGAGAAGTCCATTAAAATTTCAAATAAATTCATCAATTACTTTGTCCGAATCCCAAACCACAGACATTCCAGGTAACTCACTTTTATTAGTATAGAGTTATTAATTGAGAATTTAAAAAAACACCTCTGATGGAGAAACCTTCGTCGATGGGCACCCCTGAATCCACAAGACAACACGAGGGTGAATTTCCGTTCGACCAGTGGCCGCAAGAGAGGGATGAACTCGACCGACGGGGTGCTGCAACGGTTGACGTGGCAATGGAGGCGGAGGCGGCAGAAGAGTACTAGTGGATCGCGCTCCCAATTTGAAGGCACTTCATCTGATCCGCAGGAGAGCGCTTCAATAGAGCTATTCGCAGAGCTGGCTCCCGTTGTGCCAGCGCGGCGCGCACTCGCTGCCACCGCCGCTGTCCGTCCGTTGGAGAACTGAACATCAATTAAAGCGAAGGTCTCCATCAAAAAACGTGACCTGGATATTCGAGAGGGATTTAAGCGAGCGCAAAAGGGTTTTTCGTTTTTTTTGATCCGATATTTTATTTTTTCGACGCGGACTCTTTTCAACGACGAGAACACAAATTGAACACAAAGTACGTGAGAATATTCATAAATATGGGGTATCATACAAATGTTCTAATTATTTCTATTGATAAGTAAGGTTTAAAAGTATATTGGAATTTTAATATCCAGGTTATTGTTTTATTATACTTTCAACATTACATATAATTACAATTATGGAGATATCTATAAGAATAATTCAATCAAATATTAATAGTTGAAACGATGGCGAAAAAATTAAGCTCTCTTCCACGAATGTTGATCGCTCACATTCATCGATAAGTGTGTAGAAACGTTACTACACATAAAATCATTCCTTATCGAAATTATTGAATCAAATTATTACAATTAAGAATAATAGTGGGGAATGTGCTCTTGCCCAACACTCCATTGATAATACACCCACATCGTTTCAAATTTGGTGATGCCAAAATAGTGAATCAAAATCGGATTACAGAGAAAATAATAATTATACTAATTATTCATATTTCTTAGAACGATCCTTGTAACGTTAAACAAGACATTATCTTTAGATGAATGTTATTTAAATACTATTCATAAAACAAAAAAAGTACAAAAGATAATTTGCACATACTACTATTTTAATTGTAGACTTGTAATTGTTAATTAATATTTGCTGCACTGGTAAAACAAATATTTCTGAATGGTTATTCCTTTCCCCTACTCTTTTTGTTAAATGTATTATATAATTGTTTTATATTCAATGTAAATAGATATAACATCATTGTAATAATCAATTAGTTTTTAATTTGGATACTGTAAGATGGGTAATATGACTTAGTTCAAACGATTTATTTCATGTTCAAATTACTCAGGTATTGTGTTAAAGACATGCAGAATTATTGCCATTGTGACAGGACCAAACTGGTAATGCTCACGTATCTTATATTTTAAAAGTAACTTTTTGTGAATCTCTTTTTCTCCCATCATACTAAAACGTTTGTTAAAAAAGTCATTACAAAGATTATTTTCTAAACTTGTATTGTATATAAAGGAATCGTATCGTCATGACGTTAGCATTACCAATCTCCTACCACGTTTAATGACATAGGTGTTTCTATTACGAATGCACGAGAAAAAAAGCATTAGAGGGAACATTCAAATATTTAAAAACATATTTAAAAAATCAGCGCAGAGTTCGAGAAAATTCAAGACAAATCACTTTACTCAAGTCTGATATTCTTCCTTTTGCTTATTTCTACAGTAGACTATGTGATATAAAAATTTCCTATCTTGTTTGGAACCAGAAAGTAAAATCATAAAATTTTAACATATGCTAACTTTGTCTACAGTTCATGCACATCACATGCGGCATGGGTTATACTGAACATAAGAGCTGCAATCAAGACTAGTTACTGAGCCCTTAGTCAACCAGGTTCAATACTATCTCACTACCGAAGATGATAAAAACAAAGCACACTTGGGAATGAAGGTTCAAAGCGTTAAAAAATTGTTTCTCTTTAACATTAGTAAAACATTCAAATTTAAAGTGCAATGCTACAATGTATTGAGTCAAGTTACATTATTATGAGAAATAATATAAAAAAAGAAATTCTATATTTGAAAATAAATGAAAATCAGGTACAAAATAAACTAAAAGACAGTCCTCTTTCTTATTCCCGTTATGTCCCCGGAAATCGGAGAAGAACCATTTCCCTCCGTAGCTGAGTCAAGCGTCGGATCAAGGCATCCCGTGCGGAAGTGTCGCGAAACCGTGTCGGCAGGCACCACCCTCTCGCCAGTGTCGGCGGCGCGGCGCCGGAAAAAGGCCGCTGCGAGTGCGAGGCTGCTGCGACAGCGGCTTGTTATTTTTGGCGGCGATGGTGGCGGCGACGCCGTGAGGGCGAACTGGTGCGCTTTGAGGAGCGCTGGACCGGTGCTAATGGTGCAGAGCGAAAGTGGCGAGATTCCCAGAGGCAAGGAGCCTGCTATTACGCGCACACCCCGCTGTCGAACGCTGTCGACGGAAGCAGAGGTAGAGGACTTGTCGCATAACGATGTGACACCATGTTTCTTTCCCGCTACGGATAACGGAAGGGTTATGAAGGTGTTAAAAGTTCGAGATAACTACGGAAAACGTGTTTGTGACGATTGACGTATTTGATACTGCATGCCTATAAGTTTATTGTGTACAAGGAAATATTTTCAGTAGTACCCAAGTAACAAGGATAGTAAAAAAGTAAAACTCCAGTATCTGGCTTTTTATACAAAAAATGTTTAATTGGGTGTCATAACCAACTAATAAAAAACAATTTCAAACATTACTATCGATTAAACATTTCTCGTTGCTGAATTTCTGAAACAAACAACATTCGTTGGTAATAAAAAAGGTTTAGTACAACTGATTAAACTTAATTTAGCACATTTTTCGGAGTTAACGGGGGAGTGAAAAGTAAAACAGACAGCTCAGATAATTTAACTGGAAGTGTTGTGCCAGAGACGATATAATGTGAAATGTTATACACTCGGGAGAAAATCAAGTAGACTGAATTAGTAAACTTGCGACGAGTCTTTTTCAAGTCAAGTATATTTTAATTAGTCCAGATTATCTTCCAGAAGTAGAGAAACGAGATGTAAGGTAATGAGAAAGGATAAATTTAAGCACGAAAGCTCAAAAGTACTTGAAAATTCTAGGAGTGAGATGAGAGAAGATGTTTCACGGAAAA
Organism: Laupala kohalensis; assembly: GCA_002313205.1. Taxonomy (NCBI): domain Eukaryota; kingdom Metazoa; phylum Arthropoda; class Insecta; order Orthoptera; family Trigonidiidae; genus Laupala; species Laupala kohalensis. The sequence goes on along the minus strand of NNCF01126735.1, from coordinate 255,266 downwards.
TTGAATGAAGCCCAGAGAAAAGAAAATAAGTTTCCCTCGGAATTTTTAAAGACCCATTTCTCCAACCGCTGCCAGTTTCCATCCTTTAATACATTTTCTCACCAATGTATTTTCAAATGACAAGGTTTGTTTTCCTTAATACAGACAATTTTTACCAGTACATTTTTTATTACATTTTATTATAAGAGTTCAAGCAATTTGTTTGCAATTCAATGATACTTCATTTCATGACATACATAAATTGATTAAATTTTAAAAAATGGTGGTATCAATTTTTAATAAACTGTGCAACAATATTTCTCATACTTTTTTATCTTCGTTTTATGACGTCCTAGCTTTGGTAAGCCCCTAATTCTTCTCTTGTTTCTCGCTGTAGTGCTGTATTATCGTTCCCTCCATCTCATTTCCTATCCTGAAGTTCACTCTTCTCAACTCTCTTTTCTCCTGCATTTGCTTTAGAACTCCTTCGCACTGGAGCACANGGGGGGGGGGGGGGGTAGGCGGCTCCCCACCACGATAGTGTTGCACCTTGACGAAACTAGTGGTGCAAAACCATTGAACATACTTTCTCATATACGTTTCTCCGTCTGCAGCACAGAGTGAGAAAATTCTATAGTGCAAGGGTTATTTCCGGCGTGGTCCTCTATATTTTGGTCGTCTTCCAGTGCTCTGTTCATACTCAAAGTCGCTAGATGAACTTATTACTGTCTTTTATTTGAAATTTTAAAGTAAAATAAATATTGAGAATATTATTTAAAAACATATAGCGACATATAAGTCTAATAAATGTCGTAAATGTGTTATGGAGAAGTAATTGATGTATTTTCGTATCTGCAGTGCGTCTGCTGTCCTCCTATGTATTTTATTATTATCATATATTTCATTTCAGTTTACGTAAAGTGTATTCTACGTCTGCTTGGTCCATTTATATTGCTAAATATTATTCAAGCTTCTTGAAATAGTAAACAAATGTTTAAGGGAAGCAGACAGAAATTATTTTATTGCGTCTATACCAAACTTTCAAACGAAATACCACTAATGCGGATGTAATGCATACTAAAAGTACTTTACGTACAGAAAATTCAAGCAAAATTCTTGGAGCAGTTTTTGAGAAACATTCAAAAGAGTACTTTGTAAAGTACCCTTTGTTTTAAACTTAAAAAATAGAGCACGTGCATCGACAATTAAATTCTACCGTAAATACAAAATGCGAATTAAATTGATTCATCTATTTAATCAGAACGTCTTTGCAGACAGAAGGACGGACGTTATGCCAAAAACCACATTTTCAGAATCAGGGATCGCCAAAACGGATGTTATCGTCGAAATCTCGCTTGCTTCGTCTAAATCAGCGCTGTCCACGTTTTCCTAGCCCGCGGGCCATTTTATATACACTTTCTGTCGATGAGGCCGGCATGCATTGGGGTTTGGCAAAATGTTACCCGACGAATAAAACTAATGGGTCATATTAATTTGTTTCCAAAATATATAAATATTTTGATTCTCGCCAATATTTATATAAATTCAAGCTTGAAAAATAAGTATATTTCTTCATTCTTTAAAAGTATTTTTTATATTTAGTATTGTAATAAAATGTTTTCGAATTGTAATGTATGACGGGGTAATTCAAAACCCAATTTTCTATTTTCTCGCACCGAACTTTCCGAGTCAAATATTAATTCTGACAACACACATGTGTAGCACAAAGTTTGAAGAATTTTTGCCCTCCAACGTTAGAACAATAACAAATAAATTGTACCATAACTCACGGGCCGTAACAAAAAAATGTTTCGCGGCCCGCGGGTCGCCAGTTGCACTAGAGTACTCTAGGATGTATTTATAGTTATGTAAAATTATTTTGTATACTCTTGTACAGGGAAATATTTTAAATTAATTTTCCAATTTTCAGATTTATTAGAGGACATATCACTGACTTGTAAAACTGAATGTAACCACGTATTTGTAACATCAAAATCAAAAATATGTGCTGGAAAAATTGATCTATAATATTGAAGTCTTCTGAAGGATTATTGCAAGCACGGTCCACAGTGTTTAATATTGAAGGTAATAAGAGCGAGGTAAAAATAAAAGAAAAACTCGGTTCCTTTGGATGAGTTGTAAACAAATCTTACCTGGTGGCAATCAAGTTTACTGGTGTGTCTGTTGGAGATCAGTGGGATGCATAAGCGTCGGTGCACACGGTAATGATAATCAAGTTTACTTCGATTCATCTGTAGATTGCGAGAGATTTGGAAAATAACAGAATGAGTCAAGAGAGAGTGTGGCCAATGCGTGTCCAGGTTTCTGCTATTTTTCCGTCAACTCGGAGTGAATGCAATTAAATTCATTCAATTTCTAAATATATTTCAATAAATTAATATCGAAATTCTTTTTCATGATTTCTTAAAATCAAACTTTATTGAACAAACTTTTTTTTAAGGGGAGTTCTCATATGCATGTTTTAATAACGTATCAATTTGACGAAAAAATGGCAGCTCTCGGTTATCGACCACAATCTCTCTAGACTCACTCTACAAAATACGTTTAGGTGTGGAACAACAAATTCAAAGCCAACAGGAGAAGACAAGAAACCAAACGAACGAATAAACACATCAATTTGTTGAAAATTACGACCTTAGATAGTTAGAGTTAATCGATCCATAAAGGAAATCGAATCAGTAACTCATCTGTTCAAATAAGTGAGCTGATTAAGCTGATTTAAATTAGAGCTGATTAAGCTGATTTAAATTACAGTTAAATGTGAGAATAAAAGCAAGGCCAAACTGGAGGAGTTCAGTGCACTCCTATGTTCTTTTACATCTCTACATTTACTTCACTGGATTTATCGGGAAGACAAAAGTAAGTTCATTCTAGGTGGGAAAAAGTGCCCGTGATTCACTATTTGTGATCCATAATCCAATAATTGAATACAATAATAATGATTAAATAATAATAATAATAATAAAAGTGCCTCTATTCTGGCGAGACTCAGACCTTACGGTCTGCTCTTCCGTCTATTTAAAACGTTTACATTTTAAAACACAAGATGAATATTGGGAGGATCGTATTTACATTCAACGTTGGGAAGCAAAACTAGGGACCATCCGGATGCAATACCTTAAGCTACTGAGTAAACCCAACAAAACCCCAATCAGGATGGCGGCTTAGTGCCGCATATTATTCTATGGCAATAGATATATGAATATTCGCATTTTAATTATTTACTAAAGGAAACAATCAATCAAATTAGAAGAAAAACGAATTAATTCACGGGATACGCCAAACATTATTTACAGAAGCATATACCAAAAGAACCACGCTCACCGTTCCAGTGTGGCCTGGGTTGAGAGCACATTGCTTTATAAGAGAAAACCTTCGGGCAACGTCGGATACTCAATTAGTAACATAAATAATTCTTATCAATCTTATATGTGGCGTTCAAAGTGAAATATCATACGCAGGTGTAAAACGTATTCAATCTTATATTTAAAGACAAAATGTAATAGTAAGCCTTGGACACAGTTTTAAGAATTTTTCATCAAATTCATTATACTTTTATATCACAATATTTGTATAAAAATTCGAAATAAATTATTATTTACGTTTAAATTTTTTAAAAAAAATATCGTAGAAACGTTCATTTTACTCAGAAAAATTGTTCAGGATAAAACGCTCTCTGCAATCGTTGTGTCGTACAGCTGGACGGATAAATTCCAAAATCCACACTTGCATTTAAATTCCGCAAAGGGAATATTTCATGGTTCTCTCCGCGTTTCTCATTTCACAAAGCAAGGTTCAATTCATTTTTAGTAATATACGTAATGACATTATATAATTTGATCCTTTTACAGAATGTGATGTTTACACTTACGATGACTGAATGTAAATAAAGCATCAAAATCCCTGATGAGTCAAATATTATGTACTTTCCAAAAGCATATTAAGTGACGAAATTTATTTTGGGGAAATAACAGTCTCATCACTTCAATTCTTATAAGTATTAAAAGATGTTATAAAATTTAATTATTGTTTTGTGAGAACCAGTCTCTTCCTACCAAGTATAGCTTGTTTAATTTAAATAACATGAGCCTGAAGAATATCACTTACTGAGGTAGTACCGCGCATGGCATTTTCAGAACCAGAGATCGAAAACTTAGGCAGTGCTGTGACTTAAAATATTAGCCGACGCACCAATGCAAACTGTAAACAAAAATATAAGATGTTATCTGGCAAAAAGAAAGTTTTTTTACTGGCTAAATTCTGTATTTAGCAGATATTAGGGGTGTACATTGCCAGAAAATACAATTGTATCCTGAAAACAATTTTTTAAACATTTTTTTTTTATTTTAATTTTACTTATCAAAGAATCTATAGAGACTTCTGAACTAAATTTGACATCAATTATACATTTCAATTAAATAGTATTCAACTCGAAAATTTCGTTAAATATTACCTTTAAATAAAATGCATCAGATAAATAATTAACAATCAACAATCTGATATTATTAATAACAATAACAATTATTTATAAGGGCTTTAATGACCTTGACGTTTGCAGGCCCTAAAGTCTAAAGGAAAAAACAATTATTTAATAAATTAATTAATACGGTTTTATTAATTTTATTAATCTTGTATTATTAATAACAATAACAAGTATGCCATTTATCAACTTCAATTTTATCCGTTAATCCATTCAAGTCCAATGGAAGGGGGGCTATAGTCCACCCCATAGATCCGCCACTGGGTTTGAATAAGAAATAAACTCTTTTGGTTTAGATTAAGCATTGGAGTCAGTGAAGAAGACATGAAGATAACTCCAAATTGCCATAATAAGAACCAAACTTAAAAATGGAAACTTTTAAAAGATCCTAAATTACATACCTAAGGGCTTAATGACACTGTCATTGACGTGCCCAGAAGCCTCACAAAATAATAATAATAATAATAAATCACATACCCATGACGTATCTCCTATAATGCCACTCACTTTACAAAAAAATATCCTTCCTTTTTTTTCTTTAAACAAGTCAATTTGAAATGAAAATTTTCACTTTAAGTTGATGTCTCTAGAATCCCAGGTTTTCATTCAATAGTACTTAGTCTGGCGATAAAAACAATTGTAATTTACATTAATGATATTGCACGCGTTTTCAATTTGAAGTATGCCCCATTAGAGTTCACAATTCATATATATAGTATTAAAGAATAAAATATAGTACAAAGATAAAATAAAGTGAAAATACATTATAATGGAATTAGAAATAAATTTTTAATTGATCAACATTAACAATCTATTACCGTAAGTGTAAAACTTTTTGGACAAATAAAATATATTTATTAAAAAATTAAAATGATTTATTGAGCAAAAAAGAGGATAACATTATAAATTTCGTATTGCATTAAACCTATTTTACTTTCAAGTCAACAAATCATAGTTCACCGTCCATTTACACAAAATCATTGAAATAATTATTTCTGGCAGAATATGTTACAACTTGAGTGTGAAATCAAAGATGCGTCAGAAATGTATAGTTTATTTTGTAAGAATTTTTTCTCGATTTGTATTTTTATGACACATGAATCTAAACGTCACCGGAATTTATTTTATGTGTCTAAATGTCATGGGTAATGTTGTACGGTCTCTGAGGTATGAGTCATAAATCACGCGAGTTCTGAATTTTAGTTAATTTTGTTTTATTAAATGAAACCATGTTTTCTTCATTATAATTTATCATAGTATGTTATAAAATCTATAAAAAAACAATTATTCTCTATAGTTGTAGTATTTAGCGATCTTTCATAAAGAAATTACTATATTTTACTTGTACAATTCACAATATATATGGTATTGTGATATTTTCCTTACTATATTTCGATCCTTGGTTGGGACCTTCAATAGTAATAAGTAGTAACCAATGTACGTTGCTATGTTCTAAAAATTTGTATAATTAATACAATGATAGCAATTGCAAGTGATTATGTTGGAATTTGTTGTCACTATATATAAGTCACTACCGCCCGATGAAGCCCCCAACCAATTGTCCAAAGATATTAAGAAGATTATCTCAATAAATACTGTAAATTGTCCAAATAAAGTCGAACAACATAATTAAATATTCTTATGGTTGTTAAATTTTTATTACTTAATAAGACAAAAATGATAGATGACAGTAGCTCCACTCTACTCTGTGATTTGACTATCTTAAGTTCATAATGTATTTTGTTTTCCGTCAAACAATAGAATAGGAGTGTGAGTGAAGGTTAGAGTAACTACGGTAATGAAACCAATTAGTAAGTTTCTTACTAGCTGAGAAAGAAATATCTCAATTTATATAACTAAAAAAATTAAGTAGATATCAAGTGAACATTAACATGTTTAACATGTCATTTAAACTTTTTGTTTCCATTTTGTCTCATACGGGTTTGGAAGTTATCTTGAGTAAATTTTGTTGTTCTTTGATGAGCACCGTATTGGTGCACCATGCAACGAAGCGCTTGACAGTATAGTTCTACAATATAATGGAAATAAACTTTTTACAATAACTAAAGTAATTCAAGAGTTTCTGTTTTGATACAGAATAAGTATAAATAAAATACCCACAATATAAATAAAATAATGTCCTAAAAAAACTTTGACTTATTAACAAGAAATACGGAATACTGGCGTTCGAACCGGAATAGCACTTTACCACAAACTTATTCTAAGTGCACATATTTATTAACTATATCGTTCTTTCTATGCTACTTACGTATGGAGTAAATAATATGTCATCAGAAGTTGCTTGCACATACCTAGAAGAGAAATATAGTATTGATAATCAGGAGTTGCACATCTCGTTTTTTAAGACTATATCCAATTCACTACGCTTAAGGAGAATATCTCGATGTATTGATTCAAAAGAATAATTCTCTTATATTAGAAATTAATTATGAGATTTTTTTTCTGAATAATTCAAAAAGGTAATATAGTCTATTTCAGTAGTTATAATTTTTTAATACCATTTGTATAACTTTCACAATTTGTACTTTCTCGTGTCGAAAGTGTCGAATATTTTAAAGCACGAAGAGACCTAATTTTATCTTATATTATGAACGCTTGAGGGTAATAATTATGTAATTCCATTGGAGTAATGTTAAAATACAAAAACAATGTTTATTATCCGTCACTGTTTAAATTTGTTCTTATATATACCATCTAAACACGACAACAAATAGCAAACAGTATTCTTACTGTGCTAAGTAATCAGTCCATCTCATCTACCCCAACACTACTCATAGAGTAAATACTTCAGATGACGCATCGAGTGTACTAACAATGAGTAGAAAGGAAAATATACCAACAGATAGGAAAGTTTGCATTACGTTCCATGATTTCTGCGATTTACAATTTACGTTTATGTTCTTCAAGACGTTGTAATCTTTTATGCTATCATTACATGTAAATTGTGGATTCCTCCGCTGTACAAATATATACTCTAGTATGGATATGTACGAAAATAGGTGAAATTGTGTGAAGGGCACAGAAGAGAGGGTACGCCATTTTCCGTCACCCGCGAATTGACATTGACGTGTTTTCGGGTAAGCACTATGCTTTTATTTCACCACCAGAGGAAAATTGCCACCTTTAACAACAAGACTAATATAAGAATAAATGATGGGGTGAACATAGTAATTTTAGTCGATACCGACGAGGAAGGAACCAACGTCTTATGTTAATTTTTCCCTATCTGCCTCTATTATTTTTATGAATTCCGTGTATAAATTAACGGTTGCTATTCACTATTCTGCACTATAAGGATAGATATTGTGATAAAGGGGACTTACGTTATTTCTTGAAGTTGTTGATTAGTCGGTTACGAACTGAAAATTTACGAAAATATCCCTTGTGTGACTCAAGAATCAATCACATAATAGTTTGATAAACAATTTTTTTCCTCCTTATATTTGAAAGGAAAATGTTACAGAACATCGACAATACCAAATCACATAATTATAATGCTATCGTTACATCGGAATGGGGATTTAGAAAAAAAATGTCTGCGAAAAATTTAAAGTCAAGCGAGCACAGCCGCTGGTACCGAGCTAGTTCTTAATATAAATTGATAAAACATTTCTTTACTAGATGGAAAACATTTTACAAACTATTTTTCTTCTGTTTTAAGAAAACTTTAATAAACACATCCACCAAAATCGACAAAACAACTGTTTGTTTTTTTAAATTTACGTCACTTATGCACTTTGCAACTCCCTTTAATGAGATTAAAAAATAAATATATCATTTACCATTTAATTTTTCTAAAATTAAGAAAGGTACCCAAACACTATGACGAAATTTAAAGGACGTTTTTATTATATACTAACAAGTAATATAAAATATCTGTATTCTTCAGTTATTTCGAAATATTGCAGAGCTGTCGAGATACAGAAAAAATAATGACTGAATACCCTAAAAAATTGGAAATGAATACATGAAATATATGAGTTATGACATATGAGCAAGATTTTTTTATTGTGAGATGAGGTCCGAGTTTCCTAAATCTTACAATATTTGTTATTAATTGAACGTTCGTATAAGCTACACGTATAGCGCTTTCTGCCACCTACATATCTAAATATTAGATACGAAATTTTTCATTTTTGTCCTTTCAATCAAAGTTAGTTGCTTTCATTCTTGTAATCACTTTTTCAAAATAATTCACTCATATATTGCATTATAGGCATACTTTCTATTCAGTACTGCCCATAGCATTGTGGAGTTTGTTATGAAACCAATAGATTCTTCTACATCAAACACCTGTAAAAATTATAAATAAGATTAACGTAACTTGAGTATCACACACTACATTTCAGAATCTCTGTTTGAAAAATATATGCACACATTTTCTCGGACATTTTATGATTTTTTTTAACCTGTCTATTCCACTCTCAGTACCAAAGAAAAAATGTTTCGTGCTGGAAACGTTTTTGAACACTATTTAAGGGTATGACGAAGTTTGATACACGTTTATGCTCATTCTCCACCATTAGCAACATTTCATGAAACATTTTTATTTATTATTACATTGCATTCTTCAGTTAACCACTCACTGGTAGTGGTGTATAGAAAACCCTAACTTATTGTTTTCCATTAGAACAAATTGTTGAAATACGCTATAGCACATCGGAGTCCTCTGTCAATTCAAAACTTTGGTACATTACGAAGAAAGTCTTTCACCTTAGTAACATACAAATGCTTTCAATTGAGCTCAGAATTCGTACCGCCGCGTCGCCGCTGAAAAGAGGAGGCATCAGTCGTTCGACCAGAGAGGTTCGATGGCAAATCTTTGCCGTGTTGCCGTACAGAAATCGGACGTGGTGGCACTGCCGCTGGTAGAATCCACGTATCAATGGCTGAAGGCGAAAAAAAGGGTGAGGATGATGAATAGAAGCTACAGATAGCATCTGATGCCAGAGATGACACGAGGACAGGTTTTACAGGAAGGAGATGGCCACTAGATAAATGACCATAACACGATATTTTTATTAAAATGTCAACTCAACATTCATGTTTTTTGTTCGTACACAGAAAAATGTGTTTGGTCTGAAAAATAATGACTGCATGATAATAACTATAGTAAACGAATATATCACGCAGCTTGTCGAGATGTGACCGAAAGCAAGGTGTGCAAGGAGTTTTGTATGTGATCTTGTTATATTTTTGAAGTAAGTTTAATATAAAATTAGGTAACACACGGAGAACACGTATTATTCTTGCTGTTTAGAAATAGGAGTCAGAACTGTGGTGGGCAAAAGATTAAATTCTTATTCAAATTAGTAAAATTAAACCAACGAATGAAAGGACATACGCATTGGATACACTAAAAATTTAAGTTTGATGAATAACGCGCCTGGAAAAAAATGAAGATGACATTCACTTACGATCATAGTGAAAAGATGTTGAAAAAAAATTGTCAGGAGAGGCAAAGAAAACAACGAGAAATGTGAATGTGAATAAACAGAGGGAGGAAACGAAGAGTGGATTCTAACAAAGTTAAACATCTTGGTAAGCAAAGGCGAGTTTTCAAAAGAAGTTGATGCGTTGAAAAAAGTATTAAAAATATATTTCATTATTTCATGCAACATTTCCCGTACATTTCTTTTTCCCGTGCCATTTTTACATTCTAGATCATGATAATATTGCGCTGTAACTATTTTGGAATTCTTCAGTCAAGAGAAGAGCTGTCGCTCTGCAATTGGCGCTATTTAAAAAATGCCGTAACAATGAAAACATTTCTTCTCTCAATTTATTGATTTCTCTCTATTTCTTTTCTTTCATGAATAATATTTTGTCATTTGGACAGACATTCAGCTTATTTCGCTGAAGACGTCGAGGGGCTATTATTGTATTATTATTATTATTATTGTTATTATTATTATAGTTAAAATATTAAAGGTGTGTGTATTGGAAACGAGAAGATCATAACTTTCAACTGATGGTGTGAATACTATTCTAGAGTAGTTTATTTTTTACAAACTTCAGATGTATGTATGTATGTAATGTTGTCAAATGTCATGTTTAATATCGCCTTTAGTGAGAAGAGTGTTTGGGCGACCGAGCTACGCTTTTTAACGTGAGTTAATTTTTCAACAATTCGATAACTTGGTTTCGTAAACACCCTCCATACCATTCAATGATAATGACGTCGTTTCTTGCGATGAAGAAGTCGATTTGACCTATTGATCGTATTTCGGAACCCGGGAGGAGCAGAACGACGTAGCGGGTAGTAAAAATTCTCATTGTTTTCTGGCATGTTGCCTTTTTATATAAGATATACATTTTATATAATTTTACAGAAATTCCCCAATTTAAAGAATATTACAGGTTAAGAAAACACTTAAAACCAATTTTTAGACTTTTTCTTTGGATTGTTTTCCATATTTTTCCAAACATTTTCCATATAGTTCATACTTTTCAAAGTAATATGCAGTTATTTGTTACCGCAATTTTAATACGTACATTTATTGAAATGCTAAAATTCTGATTTTGTAAATTAATTAGCTAATACGTTTTTAGTAATTACCTTAAATAAATGTGTGGAAAACTGAAGATAGATTATAATAACTCATCTCTTTGTCAAAACATTGCATTTTTTGATCAATTTGGCCAACAATTATTTGTAACAATTATTATCGATTTTGTCTAATCTCCTCGATCACGAAATAAACTGTAGTGGATATTTTCTCCAGTTGATGTAACATGAATGCATGTTATGCTGGTATACTATATCATTCTAAAACACAATATTTCAAACAATGGAGACTCATGTTTTGGATGGAGAGATATGTCGAATAGACCTACTAACTTAGAATCCCTAACCACTGCCGGTGATGGACAGCTGAAGGAGAAAGCCATGATGTGGTTATCAAGTTAGCACCATTAAGACATCCATAGTTGCGAAGCTTGTACAAAATTTATGAGGCAAAATTGAATCGAACATCCCATAATAAGTAGAAATTTCTAATAAGTAGAAATAAACGTAAAAACACCGTGACAAAAAAGTATTTCCAATTTAGGAATTTTGTTCAAATATTCAAATTCTATTACATACTAGCAAGTGTGTGTCCAAATATTTTAACAATCTGTTTGATCAAATTTCAAAACCCTTCAAAAGATGAAAGTTGCGAAAGTGAGGGTAAGTGGACGGAAGGAATTTCGAATAAGAAAAGCAAATGGTAACATATAGAAAGGAATACGAGGGAGCATTTCTATGTTCGATGATAGTTTAGGAGGAAGAGGGTAGCGAATTGCAGAATAGCGAAGAGAGGATAAGGTGATGCTAGTGGTTGTGCGTGTTCCATCACATTGCCAGCCGTTTATAAATATGCTTGTACAAAGTGAACGAATCCAGAGTTTGCCGAAGTGCGGAAGAGTCTAACATACCCATAAGGCATAGAGTCTGTCAGCACACACTTTCCAGCTATCATGGAATGAGGGAAAACTTTTCGATTGTTCCCTACCTCAAACAGTTGCAATTGTTTTTTTCACCAGTGTTTCATGGGTTCATGAAGTAAATGTCACAGTATTGCAAATAAATCCTAATACAAACAGCTAAATTTGGAGATGTTGCATTTACGGTTGGATAGATGAAATTATCATAAAACAGGGTTTGAGGGTTGCTAATATGATATCTCAAAATATAATAGTCTCAATATGNGATATCATAGTCTCAAATATAGAAAAATTCATTGTTGTTCTATTTGTCTTCAAGTTCAAGATCGCTACTGTCACATTTTTCTGGCATTCATCAGAGGCATTGACTTGAATTAAATTCATATGAACTATATAAAGGTAAAGTGTGAGAAAGGGTTTGATTATGATGGAATTTCTTTCGTACATTTTTTAGAAGAAAAAAACCCACAAGGGAGAATTAAATGTTTGCAACAGAAGTGTTCCTACGTGAGTTTGTTTCACACAAACAACATAATAAAACAAATCTAACATGGTTAATTGTGAAATTATTGACATGGTAACGACAGGGAAATAACGCATGTGACTGTTGTGAGATGATCAATCATCATTTAATCAAAAACATCAATGACGAAATATTTCCGAGAATCATATTTATCAAAAGGTGTGAGGTGAATATAGAAATAATGTTGACGGTTAATTCCATTATTTTCACATATACGGAGCCACACCGAATCTATGATATCCTTAACAGATACTTCGGGTAGCGCCACGGTCGCCGAAATTAACTGCTGTTCCCATTTTTGCTGCCAACATCGGCGTCATATCCATCGGCACCGTTGGTGCCGCAAACGTCACTTCCGCTACTCAGCCGGGGGCTTAGCTCAATCGCAGGGATTTCTCGGACAGGTCTCCAGATCTCGGCCTCGGGTCGAATCTGTAAGGGGAAAACTGCCGCCGAGGGATCTCATCAGCACGCCGCCGACGTCTCACCGCTTCCCCCGCTCTTCAAGACAGGAGTTCCCCAAGGGACTTCCTTATGTACTCCCATATCTCAAATCCTTCCTTCCTTTCCGATTTAAAGTAATATATTAAAAATTTTACATAATGCTCTATGATTGAAACTCGATATCAATTTAAATCATTTATTTTATCAATTATTAGAATATTTTTAATTTTGAAGCTCTGCTTGGTCATTTGCATTCTTTATTCATATTCATACCTGAATACTAATTAATTAATGCCTGATTTCGAACATTTTAGAATCCCATCATTTAGTATAGTTTATTCGCTTCAAGGTTCCTTTTAGGATAAGAAAAATGAAAAGCAAACACTAAATAAAATAGCACATGAGAACGTATAGACGATGGTATTGAACCACTAGGTACAAAGAGTATTACCATTTTCATTTTCTAGAAAAAATTGTTATACGCACATTTGCTAACATTTTTCCGGTATATCCAACCACTTTTGAAACATAAAAATTGATTAAATAAAACATTATACATTTAACCCCGAAGTGAGTGCTGAAATGAGAGTTCTTTTAAGAACATCGTACTAACCCATTCTACAGAAATAGTGAGCATAGAACAGTATATTTCTTTGAATTTTCGAGTGATTTCTTCTCTTTTAAAAGTATTAAATCGTAAGTCTCATAGTTGGCATCATTGAATAACGTATGGGCATTCCACACGTACGACGAGGATGTCCATCAAGGAAAATACAAATTATAATTGTTTTCGTTAAGTTGAAAGGCATAAAAATATATATGTATTTAGTCTTCAACGGACTATTAACGTTTAGCTATATTCCAAAGAAATTTCATGTACCTTCCTCTGAGTACCATAACGCAATAGAAACCTTTAATTTAATTATTTTACTAGAACCTTTCAGATATATTAATGAAAAAAAGCAAGAATATGTATATGATGAGTCTTACATTTAAAAATGAAATGTATTAGTCATATTATTAGAGATATACTAAATTAAAATATAGACTTTTCGTAAAATATAATATTCGTACAGGTCTGCAGGGAAATTGTACTCCACTGTCTGACTATATTGTTTTAATACAAAGTTTCGTATACACTGAACATTGGTTTTATTATATACCTGTATTGATAGTCTATATGAGTTACAATTGAAATTACGTATATATAAAGCAGCATTTTATATGCATACGGTATTATAAACCGGATAGGTATTATTATACGGTATTATAGTCGTTTTTAGTATTCTACAACCTAATATTCTATACATATTAGCTTAAGTTTCTTACTCGAATCTGCTCTAATCATTTGGCTCTACTTTGTTTTAAATTTATCTATTTGAAAATATTATGGATGTAAATAAAATGAAAGGACTTCAGTGAACGNCTCTACTTTGTTTTAAATTTATCTATTTGAAAATATTATGGATGTAAATAAAATGAAAGGACTTCAGTGAACGTAATATCGTAAACGACATATTTACAGCGAAACTCTTGATGCCATAATTTTCCCATTGAGAATGTCAACCACGCTAACGTTAATGTGAGAAAAAAAAGTTCTCCAGTTATCATCTGTCCTCTAAATAAGTCGTAGTAGCACTTATCATTAAATTCTACGCTCGAGTCATTTGAAGAAACACGATTACAGGCAAAGAGGAGTAGGTGAGTTAAATAAAATCTCCATCGCTTACTCGATGATGTATTATGAATAACTGCGTTAATGAAGTGAATATGAATGAAATGTATAAAACATAACAGGTTTATAAATATTCAATCGAATTTTGATTATTTAGATTTTATGAATTTTCTATCAAATTGAATAGTCTTCTAATATAAAATTCTAACTATAACAAACTTAATAGTTAACATTAGAGGATGTCAGGGAACTTCACGAAAATTCAATTTCTTCATCTCTATGAAGAGAACAAACTGAAATCTGATATATCTCTTGGATCATAAATCAATCGATCGCATCTCGAAGTGTCGTATGAATCGAATTGACACTCGCCCCGTAGATAACACGACGCCGCGCTTCTTGAACCTCCAGGGACGAAGAGGAAGCCGCGAGGCGTAATTGGTTGTCCATCACGGATGATGACGCACGTTGAGCTGCCGCGTTGCGTTTCGTCTCTAACGCACTAAAGGCAGTGCCGCGTTGCAACCACGCAGTGGGTCCAAATATGAAATCACGTTTCAATTATTCATCACGTTTGCATTTTGAGAACATTACATTCACTCATGAGTACTTCATAATCAGGGCTCGGATTTTGCAAGACTTACTTATCACTTTCTCGATCTTATATGGCTTTGAGGAATCGATTTCTCGCGTTTTCATCTCGTGGGAGAGTTTAAATTCATTGTGCATATAAATGCATAATTTTGAACTATTTTGTATGACCTCTATAATTTTTAGGTTAATTTGCTGTAATCAATAAGAAGTTACATGTTTATTATTTAAATGTAGCCTATACTGTATGAACGAGCTCAATAGCATTATTCAATTAACCCAATTTGCTTCTTTTAATAATAAGTAAATACATACACAATTTGTTGTTTTTTTAAGTAGAAATTTTCTAATTTTTAGTTCATATTAATCCTAGTCTTGTTTGTGACATTACTCACGACACACTTCTTTCCTCCTTATTTTCAGGGCATTTATGAAATCATGAAAAACTGCACTAAAAAGAACTATTACATAATCTGATCACCCAATTACATCAAGAGATTACACGCCCAAAGATATTGTACCGGCAGTCTTCAAAGTGTTAGTTGTTTTTTAACATATTACGAAATATTGACACACATTAATCAAATGAATCTTGTGAGAAAAGTAAAACCACTGGAACTGTCACTAATGAAAATAACTGACGACATGTCAATCCCTGGATTGACGGGGAATAGTTTTTATCAATGCTATTATATTTCATTAAGGTTTGACTCCATTGATTATAATGTTTTAGTAGATGCGTGTAATAATTTATATTTTTCAGATTCTCCTACTAATTAGTGAGTCATCTTACAAACGGAAGACAAGTAGCACAAGAAATATGAGACATCCCTCAAGGAGCCTGTCTGACAAGAAAAATATTTGCGTGCCCAGTAAAATATAAGAATTTCACTCGACACGCTTAAATATTGTTTCTCATCAGATGAGTACGGTTGATTAAAAATCGTATAGTCTTAGGAAAGCTTTGGACATTAATGTCTCGATACACAAGAATTAATATTTATTTTTCCTCTGTCAGGTTAATTAAAAAATGCCTAAAATAATTTGCTCACTGTCAAGTAAAGATTTTCATAATTGAAATGTTCCTCCTGTAAATGCTCCAAAATACCCCAATTTCATTTCTCTACGAAGTGATGATCTTAGTATTTAAAACTAACAATTTATTAAGGCAAACACTCATACGAAACTCATAAAAATTTACTTCTTTACTTCGTTTATTAATATGTTAAATATTAATCGCAATCTCAGTTCTTCGCCGTTTCTGAAAAATCACGTTAGAGATATAACAAAAATCCCCAAAACTTTGGTACCTCCAAAGTAGTTTGAGATAGCAAAACAAACAATAAATCTTTTCATTGCATCACTATCAAAACAATTATCAATATTTAGTATCCAACTTTTAACATGAGGCCTATATCAAGAATAATGTATCCAAGAAACCCATTATACTTTTTTATCACACATTAAAAAAAAATATATTCACTTCTTAACTTACAGAAACTTTATTTTTAAACTTAATTATAATTCTTTTAAATAATTTGCAGTGGAAGTTAAAAGGAGAGACAAAATTATTTTAAATAGGTAGTCAATACTCCTTTCTACAGAATCGCTCAGTCAATATTGTTTTGAGAGCAACTGAAACCACAAGGTATCTGTTACTACTAATCGGGATCAACAATTTCGATCAAATGTACTCGTAGCATAGGATGATTTAAATCCCCACCCCTTCACTTAAGCGAAATACGCTTCTGTGTCATTCGAGAACTGTTGACGAGAAGGATGAAGTATCGAAAAGTTAATCACAGAGTCACTTCTCCTCATCGATCCCTACAATTAGATTAACGTATTTACAAAGTGAGTAATACTCCATTGACGCACCAAAAGATTTCGTCAACACAACTATGGGGAGGAATTTCTTTCAAAATAAAATTAAGACTATTAGATCAATTTGTTGAATAGGAGGATATTATGGTCTTCAAGTTTTACGAGAGATTTACGCACCAATATTTTGACTGAAATATCACGAATCGTTATACACTAATTTTATTTTCAATTACTTCTCGATCTTTTACAGATATA
>NNCF01126735.1:159591-238010 GCA_002313205.1 Laupala kohalensis | reverse complement strand
TATATATTTATAATTTAACACATTTACATTTACAGGTATTTCAAATATTTCGGCACTTATTCGTGACATCATCAGGTGATTACAATTTTTATAAATACACAACAAGAAATAAATTTAAAAATACTTTTATATTATGTTATGTTTTGTTATGATTACATATAATAGACCTAACTACTACATCATTTATATACAAGTGTATAATGTTGATAAAGTAAAAGGTTTGATTCACACAAATATATCAACATCACAAAATACAAAAGATAACAATAGGATTTGATATGTATTTTCCAATTTGTCCTGATATGAACGCACAGCTATGATTATAAAAATGAAAATTTATCGCCATTATTTTCACCGCAATAAAATGCAATTGACAGTTTACCTGACTTTTCAATTGCTACCACTTTATCTACGAACTAAGGCCAAACTCCAAACTCTTGAAATATTTTATCTCACCGAAATTATAAAATTTAGTTAATGAATATCTCAGAATATTCCTATAATCTTCTTATTTTCAAAACATTAAGGCATATTAAATCTTTTCATGCCTCGTTAAGGAATAATTAACTCGCTGTCACTTAATACGTTCAGAAAATCAATTTAGCAAAAAGTCCATTTTGACGGCACATTAACCCCGTCAACTTACTTCATACTCACGGAAACTGACTGAAAAAAGTTTTTTGGAGAAAATTGGACTGCTCAAGAAAAAGTATAGTGAAGAAAAATACAATAGAGATATTTTATGATTATGGTTATTCCCTGGAAATATATGTAAAACTCGTAAACACGCTTTTACCTTTGTAACTTCGGCTAGCGTGAATAATCATAAAGTTTGATGCGAGACAGGGATCATGCCTGAGCGTAGAACATTCATGGACATATGAGTTTATGAAGCATGGAAAGTAAAAGAAGTTGACTTTTCTGCTTACGAAGTTTCACGATCTAGAGCCGTAAATTCTTTCCACGGAAATCAAAATACGGTAATTTAAAAATACATTTGTCAGGATAAAAAGGGAAATTTCTCTTTATTTGTTTTCTCAAACATAATTTCAGCATCATCATCATCATTATTATTATTATTATTATTATTATTATTATTGTTGTTGTTGTTGTTGTTATTGTTATGATTATTATTGTTCTCATTAGCAGTGATCCAAAACAATGACATTTAATTAGGATCAATATCTTGAACAGCATTTCAATCTGAAGATGATTAGCAGAGTTTTATGTAATGTTTTGTTTTTTTTCAAAATATAGTGAGTATACTAAATAGTTGTATTGAGTTCCAATCGAGTACGCTATTACATAGCCGTTACGACGTATGATAAATACCTAGAAATTACCCTTAAGTTACTTCTACTATTAAAATTATATTTGTTGTACAGTTAAATAGTTTCATGAAGTATCTTGCCATTGTCTTTGAATAGAATGTCAAATAATGTTGAGATCGTGTCTAGTATAAGTATTTGCATTCCTTTTAAGCTTTTCTAGTGAATAAAATGAAGGTCCATAGCTTACTTCCGAGACTGTAGAAATGTCCTCCAAGCTATCTTCCCTATTTTTATGAGAAATATTTAACAAGATATATTTATCATAAGAAATATTTCAAATGCTCGTGTGTAGATAGCTATATCTTCTAATCACCACCACAAATAAGTCCCAAGAATATATAATTAAAATACGAATAATTTATTCACGGCTTCAGAGAAAAAAGCAGCTATGTGAGAAAACAATAAACGGTGATTTATTTTATTAGAAATACGTTTTTCATAGTGAACAAATCCAATAAAACGCTTGGTTGCTTACAAAACGTTCCCCCCCCTACTTTCACAAGTTAAATCATAAAAAGAAAGAAAAAAATGATAAAGAAATAAAGGAAGCAAAGAAAAGCATTTAAAAAGAACGAAAATTGAAATATATTCAAAGAAAGAATGAAATTAAGAAAATAAGAATATGCAAGCGAATATTGCTCTCTCACACTCCGTCCCACGTTGCATCTTTCCTGTCCCAGCGCGGGCAGCGGAAGGGAAGAGGCGGACAGCGGAAAAGAAGAGGCGTTGAGGCGAGAATGCGCGCGGGAACTATGTCGGGAAGGTTCACTTGCATCGTCTGAGCGACATCTACGCCTTCATATTCTTTCACGTCTCAACACAGTGAACAAATTCCAGTGTCTGAGATATTAGTTGTGGCTTCGTCGCGTTATTCTAGATATACCAAACGTCTTTTTCTAAATAGATGTACCAGTGAATAGAATTTATAAAGTGACTAAATAAATAAATAAATAAATAACGTATTGCGTAAATTGTGTCTTATGACGAGGTTCAGGTCATGAAGCCTGCTATTCCACTTAACCATTACTTCGGTGAGGGGATTGAAAAGATGATTGGGGATTGAAAGAGAGATGTAAGGTTGCCGCGGAACGTATAATACCAAACCGACATTTGTCTGGATGTCTAGACGCTACCACTAGATCACCGAATTCAGTTCATGGTGAAAAACAATCGTGAGTTTCTTAAAAATTTAGAGTTGTTCGTTGAAAACATCGATTAAAAAGCAAAAGTGAAATATTTTGTCTCAATATTATAAATAAAGCTCCCTTTATTTCAAAGTAATCTTTGACAACTTCTTATGTACACATACTGAAAAACGCTGCTTTTTTTCGCATATCACGCTCTTGGAATAGGAGCGGATTGCAACGACTTCTCCGGTGTAGAGCGGAGGTTCCTGTGAATAAAATCGGGATCATAAAATATTGTGTGTTTCATAAAAATACTTGATGTGTTCTCTTTTAAAACACTTTTTATTTTTAGTTCTATATTGTTCTAAAATAACTAGCGCAGGCAATCATGTGCGTGGGTAAACTATTCAGGAATAAGTCACTCTTCTCATACCATTCTGTTTATATAGAGGGGTCAGTGTTTTTTATATCATTTTCTCTGACTTTTCCAGATAAATTTTTTTTTTTCATTGATTGTTTTGAAAATTACTGCAAATGAGTTTTCAAGATAACTTGAGAAACATATGATTGACAGTAACAGTAACATTAAACATTTATCAACAAATTGTAACAATTTTCAAAATTGAAACAAAAATGATATAAGTATCACTAATTAAGAGAACAATTTATTTACTCAGGTGTTCGTGAAGCTATACAAATTACAAGCCTTCAACAAAATAAATTAGCATTCTCTAATAACTGATAAAACAATTCAAAAATTAATGAGTTGTTGCGCAAATTATTAAGTCAATCATCACAATCGCTCAAAATTCAATTCTCGTTTTGATTTATTTGATTAGCTTCATTTTTAAGTCTAATACTTCAGCTTTTCTTCGCACTTCGTCCACAACCGTTTTCTCACGAGACGAGTTTTCTCACAATTATTCTATTTGTATACTCCATATTGTTGACCCCAAATTTTATAATATAAATAAACTGGTTATTGAGATTGGATCGAGAGAAGAAAACAAAAGAAAAATAACACTATTCCATACTGCCGACGTTTCGAAAATTTATATTTTCTTCTTCAGGGTCTACACACAAGGTCTACAATTAACCGATATTCTAATTTTCTAGCAATAAGTTAAACACTGAATAACAAATTTTTAAAAAACACACTCAAAACAAAACATACCTGTATAATTTCGCAATACAACAACTCACTCATCATTCATCAATCACAAAACTTTCCGGCATTCCATCCCGCATACCATAACATACATAGTGTCTCGCACTCATCCCAAACCAACTGAGCACCCCTACCCCTCATGCTTACAAACAACTGTGCATGACGCGTGCTCCACCGCTCATTGACTCATTGTTGTGAGTCAACATGGCGTAAGTGGTGTAACATCAGAGACAATAACAAGAAAATCAAAAATAGAAAAAGAAAAAACAACAACACAACTTTACCCAACATACAATCAATTTCAAAGAATATTAAAACTATTAATTATCCTCACTATTACACTTAGAAATTATCAGATTATCTAATATATACGCACATAATCTATTATATATACGCATACTCTAATATATACACATAATCTAATAATTACACACATATTTTATAATTGATTAAACCTATCACTATTGTTTATATAATTTATGTACAATGTGTGCATATATGTTACTTAAATTATCTGTATCAGACTTTAAATTGCACGCATGTTTATGCTGAAGAAGAAAATATAAATTTTCAAAAAGTCGGCAGTACGGAATAGTGTTATTTTTCTTTCTTTTCTCTCCACTCAATCTCAATGACCAGTTTATATTATTCTATTTGTTGTCGTTTTCTGGGTTTTTCTTTTGTTTGTGCATTTTCTATGTTAAGGCGTCTTTATAACGATTATACGTATTTCGGACAGCGTGGAAGTATGTCTGTTTCTTATCCATGTAAGGTCAATTACCTGGGGAAGACAAATTATCTCCGATATTTTCTATTCCTGGGAACCTTTTACGAATAAACCATAGTCTAATACACTTCTACGCTAGAAATTTCGATGATTGAAAGAATTAAGATGCAAATAAACATTAATAAATGCAATTACACAATTTTGAATTAATTTCAGTTCCATGAATTAATAAAAGCGGTTATTTTTTGAATTCTGAAGACATAAACAATTATGAATTTTGTATATTGTTTAGATAAAATGCTTTTATTACCACAAAATGCTTTTCAACGATCAATAACGGTACACTAGATCAGATATACCATCTGTTTACTATCAAGTGCTTAAAATTTGACATTAAAGTCATATTTTGAACAAATCTAATGAAGTAATCTATACTAAACTACTGCCTTGTCTTGCACCTACAGTAAAATCCCTCTAAACCAGCTTCGGATCAACCGGTCCTCGGATCAACCGGCCTATACCGTGGAATATTTTTTCTTTCTCTCTTTCAGCATATAAGAGCTGGCAGAGTGACTCAAACATTGACTGTTTACCGAGCCTTTCATGGTGTGTTCCTGGTAAGTAAAACGGGGTGACCCGAAGTTTAGTGTGCAATGTGCTAGTGTTGTAGGCAGTACGGCAGAGCAGGAGGGATTCCCCTTCTGCTTCCGAGTGTATTTTACTATGAATCAATTTGTACATAACTCTATTTTTTATGAATAAATTTTTTCGTGTTCGTTTTGTACGTATATTCGAACAGTAGACCTACAATAAAATGATTTGCAATAACGTCTCAAACTCTTGTTTATGCATGACGACTTGATAAACTCTTCTTAAACGAAAATCGATATATCACGAGATCCTCGGATTAACCTCGGGTACCGACAGGTCAGGGTCCCGACCAAACAGATTAAGACAAGTTGTACTGTACAGTTGAATTGAATTATTTGAGTTGTTTTGAACAATGAAGCAAAGAAAAATGAGAATATTCCATTACATGTCTCTACCGCATATCCGTCTAGGGAAGGAAAATCATCTAGACCTGGGGTTCCCAAAGTGTGTTTCGCAGCACCCTGGGGTGCCGCGCAGAGATAACAGGGGCGCCGCGAAGCGGTCTCCAATCTAATCTATTGACTAGGAGCGTGAGGAATGTGGGAATAGCCAAAACTATGCTTGTGCTCGCAGTATATTTCTAGAGAAACCGTCGGTGGACAATTTGTTGGTTTTTACGCATGTAAATATGGGTTATTAGGTTAGTTCAGCTATTAACGGTGGAAATAAGAGAAAAAATAACCCAAATTCGATATGTTACTAGTAATCTAACACATATATTCAACATCAAACAGCGAGAGAAATAACTGTTGCTGTGTGAAGATTAAAATTAGAAAGCAGACGAAACCTCTCAATTCACAACTTTGACTATGTATGCAATATGACAACAATTGACAATAATATTAAACTATAATAACAAATAATACTTTTTATGTTCATGGAATTGATTTTAGAGAACAAAAGCAGCTGATGATCCTGGGTAGTGGTGAAATGTTGTCAACCTTTTAATCAATCGAATTATTAAGAGACGTTTCATTGTTGACATTCCGACTGCTCAGATCGTCTGGTCTTTCGGGCAGGTACTCCGTCGTCAGCTAGTGGTGGCTGTGCGTGTCGTGCTCTAAGAAAGCTGTATATATATTTTTCATAAAAATGGATAGATTTTTGATAAGAAAAAACGATAATGCAAGTACTAATGGCAAGTAATAATAAAGTTCATGCATCGACGTGTGACGTGCGTGGAAAGAAGCGGAAATGCCGCAAATACGAAGAAAGCTATTTTGATTATGGCTTCACTTCAATAGAAGTCAAAGATGAAGAGAGACCGCAGTGTGTGACCTGTTCTAAAGTTCTGTCATCCGAGAGCGTGAATCCAAGTAAATTGATGCGTAAACTTCAAACAAATCATACCAACATAGTCGATAAGCCACGTGAATATTTTAGCAGAAAAATGAAAGGTTTTTTTCTCCAACAAAATAATGTTTTCACTAAGCAAGAGACATTGCCAAAAATGCCTTGTTGGCGTCATTCAAAGTGGCATATAGAGTAGCGAAGTGTCAAAAGACCCACACTATTGCTCAGGATAAATTCTACTGGCTGCTGTGGACATGTGTAATATAATGATAGGAGAAAATGCGGTGAAATTTCTGGCGAATATTCCTTTGTCGAACAACACTATCAATAGAAGAATCCAGCACAGGGCTCAGGATCTCAACGATCAATAGATCAAAAAATGAAAGAAAATGAATTAGGACTGCAATTGGATGAGGCCACAGACAGCGATAAGGATGCACACCTTGTCAGCAATGTACGTTTCATTGATGGTTGTACTTTTGTTTTGTAAAAACATTACTGGAATTGCAAGGGCTGAAGAATATGTTCGATATCCTTGACACATTTATGACAGAAAATGATTTGGATAAGACAAAGTGCATCGGTGTGTGCACTGATGGTGGCCGATCAATGTCTGGTCAATACGGAGGACTGCAGGTGCTGATTCATCGCAAAGCCCCGGATTGTTTGTAGACTCAGTGCATCATTCAGAGAGAAGTACTTGCACTTATACCAAGAGAATTTGTAAGATTGTTTTATTATTGATTAAATTTGATAAACTTTTTTCCTATAAATTTCAATTTAAGTACTTGCATGAATTTTAAATACGAAATGTATTAATTATGTTTATGTCCTTACCATTTCTCTAATTTCTTCTTCACAGTTGTACAAATAGAAATAAATAATAAATAAATAAAATAATACACATATGTAATATATGCATAATAATATGCCACAGATAAATATTGTATGACGAGGGTGCCGTGAGAATATTCTAATTTTCTTAAGGGTGACGCGACTTGGATAAGTTTGGGAATCCCTGGGCAGCTCTTCACTGGGCAGCTATTGACGACTCATTGATCAACACTTCAGACACGCGGACTTCGATTGCTTGTCTTGTGGTGCAGCGTACCATGAATCGTCTGAACAACCACGTTCACCGAGCTGTGTACGAATGGCAGAAGAAATTAAATGACGCGGAAGGCATGAAGAAACTGCCTTACGCCTCACCTGGCGCGTTTATTGTTGAATACATCTTCACAAGCTAACCCGGTGTTGTGTGAGCTATCTCTCAGCAAAACCATTCTGGGAATGAGAAAAAAGCAATATTATTTATGAATACTTTTCTGCTTTTCATAAATCATTTACGTTGGCAACTATATTTTCTTATTGCTTCAATACATTGTATAGAATGTGTATTTCATCAGAAATGCGTGCAAGATTTCACTTCTGCTACCGAAACATTTTAAAACCACATCAACAAGAAAAAAGGAGAAAAAAAACGAATATGGAAACAACAAAATCAGATTATCACAGTACGTTTTTGACAATAAAAAATGAGGGATGAAAAGTTAAATATACAACTATAAAAACATGATAATCTTCAAGCGGTATGATTATTATGATTACGGATGTCCTTCAACGACACATGCTCTGAAGTTTGCGCGTGTTCAGCGTAAGCATATATACCAATGTAACCCTCGAATACGGAGATTTTTGTGAAGCCATTCGTAGACTGTTCTTCACAAAAATACAAGTTGATTTATTTTGTTTGACCGTAGCCCGGAAACTAGATTTTGTGTATTTCCCTCATCCTTGTCATTGAATACATATATTAATGGATGTCCCGAATAGGAAAATAATATTTTAATATCATTTGTAATATTAGTAAGTGTTTAAGCATTTCTGGACTGAAATTGAGGTTAACTCGCCAAAATGTATGTTCATAGATCAGAGTTTGATCCCAGATAGAATTTGGCAAACAACTACCCGTCTCCAAAAAGTTAAATTTATTTATTTACCCTTTGTCTTAATTTCCAATGTCCTTTATTAACGTAATAACAATAATTTTGTGAAAGAAGCAGTCACAAACTTGTAAATTAAGTAAAAAACAAATAAATGAAGTTGTAAAATTTCATAACAAACTAAATGTGATGAATTCTTCAACAACACAACATCTCTCCTGCCCAATTCCTTCAACCAAATCATGTGGTCGTTGCAACTCTGATTACCTGCACCTTGCCACATCCTAAATTAGGCATGAAACAACAAAATCATACATAAAAACCAAAAGATACAGTTGCAACAATATTAAATAATTAACTTATCTAAAATGATGATTTTATGTATCATTTAAGACAGTATTCATCTTTTCGTACAATACATTTTATTAAACTGAGTAAATTTACAGAAATTTGTCAAATGATTAGTCTTTTGAAACTAATTTAGTACGTGTCCCATGAGAGTCATCATCCTACACATACCATCCCAAGTCGAATGAGTCTGCAGTGAAATGGAGAGTGTTAGAGTGGGCGGGATCCAAGAATTTTCCTGGAGTATGAATACCTATGAATAACATCAGTTGTCGGTAAAGCCTTCACTATTTTTCGCCCAACATAATAGATATTTTGTAGACACTGATGTTTTCACTTTCCGATCATTCAGAATATATAAGAAATGTCTTTAAAAAAAATTCGAGTTCATTAGGAATTGCCTCCAGGAGAGATTAGTTTCAAATTTTGGCGATGATGTCCAAAGTCGTAAGTGTGTATGTGTGTTTGTTGGGAATTTTTCCCCCGATAACTCACAAATGAATTTACGCATCAAAACCAAACATGAAAATTTACTTTGAACGCAGCAGAAGCGTATTTCTGGACACGGCTAACTCCGACCTCATTTACGCTGTGCCCCTTTTCCAATTTCTTCAAATTCAAGATCCAGTGTATCTTTACTTTATTAAATGTTTTCTTAAATAAATGATAAAATGAAGATATTCTCAATCTTCGATTAAAACTACTATAAAAGTTCTTACTAAGACTACCGAAGGTCTTGTAAATTTCACAGCAAGTCGGAAAAATTTTACTAAATTGAAGAACATTACATTTTGATATTACAAAAATACTAGCAAGAGTTATTACTAGCCCGGTAAATTTTTATTGAAACATGCCTTGTTGTAAAGATAAAATTAACACTATGAGATACAACAAATCAGGTAATTAACTTTCCAATATTACAAAATTACTTGTGAGAGTAACTACGGGTGTAATAAACTTTACTTAACAGTATGAAACTTAATTCGACATAATTGCTACAACTAGGAGTCTCGTTATTTATTCACACTAGTCAAAATTACGAAACTCCTAGTTGTAACAAGTCCGTTGTATTTAGTCCGTCGTGCTAGACTGTTTGCCATGTTTTACTAAACTGTTTTGTCGGTTCATATTTTATTAGACGATCTAGTTGTAAAGCCAAAGGCTTACTAGAATTAACTAAAATATTTTCTCCGTGTAAAACTGGCATATTAGGACTGCGATTAGATTTTCTCAATTTCTCAATCGTAACCAAACATAAGCTAGTGTAAATGAGAAGAAAATGGCGTATGAAGATATTCACTAACGATATGACAAACGCATATTACACCTATGGAATTATCATCAAATTCATATTCTAAACACAACCATTTTTAGGAGGTGAATATCCTTCTAATGCATGTTCCACAAAATATTACAATACCTTATTTTAGCTTTGTTGGGTCAAAGCTGTAGAGAAATAAACTTTGCATTAATCACTCTTTTGCAACGTCAAAACCAATTTCCCATTTGGATCTGATGTGAAACTAATGACCGTGGAGCGAAGTAATTCACTTACGTTACCACATTTGAAATCCTTTTGAATTCCAAAAGATTTAACTCGACCTAAAAAGAAAATGATTAGCTTTAAATATTCAAAAAGGAACGGTGAACTTAACTAAATTAACTCTCACGTGGAAATAAGAAAAAAGTATATTAATTTCTTCTATGCTCTCATTACTTCAATGCTACTGGTCAGAATATACCTTTCACCTGAAAGTAAATACATAATTCTAACTACAAAGCGAAAGTCCGTCCTCTTATCACTTGTTTCCAAGTCATATACTATGTTTATACATAAAAAATGTACAAAATTCAAGACTTCTCACTGTTTGATCATACTAAAGGAGACCAATTCTACAGAATATTAATACTACAAAGATAAGTCAATAACAAATTATCAAATAAAATAAAACATTTTCGTAATAGTTTATTCTTGTCCAAAGGCGCATTTATGAGGTAGGTCCCGCAAAATTGCCATTTTTGAAAGAGAGTTAACAAGCTACAGAATGCGATGATTGTCCTTNGTATAAGAGACAGGAATTATTAATATCATCAAACGCTTTTAGTTCTTCCTTTGTAATTTCTTTTCTCGAAAAAAATACAAAATTTTCGAGATGTATTTGCAAGCAAACAATGGATTCAAAATACTACTTTAAAAATAAAAAGTTAAATTTCTTCTATGAAATCCATAACTTTTCGATTTTATTAGCCACTTATATGTCGGGACATATTACATCGTATTTAAGATCTCAAATATTCCATACCTTAACAAACTAAATTTTATAAACATTTGAAAATGTTTATTATATTAAAAAGAATATGTTTGCAAGCAATTGGGGACCAATTCAATGGAAGGACAGGAATACAAAGAATTTGTAGAAGACTTCAGCAAGAAGGAAGGAAACAAAACCATTTTTGTGTAAATAAATTACGTTATTTCGTAAGATATGTGCACAACTTAAAACTCATGCTTGGACACTTACAATGATATATCAATTTTTTATAATACATAAATTTTGGTCAGAAATGCTGTTACAAACAGTGTTTGTCAAACGCGGAGGACAATAAACTAATTAACTATCCGGAGCGACCATCCAATCAATGCCGATCAAGGATCCTAAGGTAGAGGCGGGTTGAAAGTTTCAGCATACTCCTTAGACAAGGATAAAAGGTTAGCTACGTGTTATAATATCAACTGAATACCAACAAATTTGTATTTAATAAAAGGCCAAAAAATTTCGCAAGTACGTAGTATTGTCGAGTTATAGATTAACCGGGAAATATTGTTTATAATTTATACCAATTAAAATAACTTGAATATAATCTCGAATTTAATAATCACAATAGACCACCAACCCTAGAAAAATGCCTTGAGAGCCTGTGTATAAAATCCTCCTCTACGCGACGAAATACCGGAGAAAAAACCCGAGTGAGGATGGGGCTACATAATTAATGTACATAACTGTACCAAGGTTAAGTACAGATAAAACTTAACTTTTATGAATAATTAGAAAATAATAATAGCATGCAGGATAATTATGTTTTCAGGATCTGCAAATTAAGGTATAATATTTCCTCGAAGCCGTTTATCAAGGATCTGCGCTTAACTCATGAATGCACTTGACATTTCAAGAGCTGTCTGTGCTATGTGCGCAGGCAAGTGAAGAACTTAAAGCAAGCCTCTTGAAATTTCAATAACCTCAGTATGATATATGCAAGCCTCTTGTCATGAAATATAGTAGATCCTACCGCATTTCCTGCAAGTCAAATCACTCAAGACAAGATGGAATTTTGTTTTTTTTGCAACCTAAGAAAATAACAACGCTTATTTATATACAAAATTATGAATAGCAATAGTTATTATCATGGGAGGGGAGGGAACTAAGAAGGATTGTAACAGAGAGGTGTACATCTAAAATATTAATATCGATATTGTTCTTAATTTGTCATTCGATAACAGGGTCCATTATTCTGTAGGAGCACAATCGTACATATACAGAGAAACACATACCTTAATGCGTATGACCAACTCCGTCATGTAAGTAACACAAGAGTTACATGAAGCCGAAAAATACGACGATGCGCCATGTTGTTTATACTGGTCGCTATGACGATCGTCAAACATTCAAGAAATCATCAGCATAAGACACCAGGGACTCCATACAATTGTAAATAGTGGAAGACTCCTTGATACACACGCGTGCCGCGTGCAACGATGACGCCCCTCGTTTATCTCCTAAAATACTTAGAATTTATTAAGAATCTTCGAGAGAATCTCAATAGACGAGCCTCGCTCTAGTGGTACGTCGTCACGCTCGTCGCTTGTTAAAGTTTAGCTTATAGCGACAGACAGCGAGGAGCTCAGAACGATACGGCTATTGCTTGAGAACACATCGCCCGTCGATAACCTCAAAACAGGAATCCAACTCTGCGAGACTAAGTTCAAATCTGTGATTGAATTATTTTCCAGCATACAAGCTCAGGAATAATTCTAAGTTGGAATCTATGACTGAAGTTCAAATCTGTGACTGAATAATTTCAACCACCAAGACGTCGGAATACCCGTGTCCAAGTGTGTTGATATTCAAACTTCGGAGAAGCATCATCACGAAACGCCCTCGCGCGGTCAACCATAGAACTAACTCTACGACGCGCCACCCTACGGGACCACGCTGAAGCTCAACCAGCAGCGCTATCGCGCCAAGATATCGCACTCCATCGACCAGCTACCAGCAGCGCAACCACGCGCCAGAATACCGTACTCCATCAACTAGTTACAACAGGACTTCATCAGTGGTGCCATCTAGCGACAAAGAAGAAGACCTCTTGAACTTCGACAACCCACTCGCCTAAAGTCGTGACGAACGAACGAGGCATCACTTCACACAGAGCTTTCAACGCCTGTCGTTCGTCGTCTGGTGGTATTTACTGTTTATAATACGACGACTTGTTTACATAATAAACCTTGTCCTATTCGAACCTCTGAGTATTTATTTTGGAAAGGAAGAGATCTTATTGCGAAGCAAGCCTACGTGCTGAGACTTGCGAAGCAATAAAAAATCTTCCCCGACAATTCTTTACCACATTTTCACTCCTTCATACACTTAGATATTTTCTTGACAAGTGAAGGAGTTTTAGGTTTTTTATTATAAGTTTGCTCGTAGAGATGAAAATATACTGTTGATAGCTTGGGGTCCTAATAAGTTAACTTACAGCTCATGGAAGTTGGAGAGGCGTGCAGTTTCCTGTTATGCGGTTCACCGTTAGTTTCTCTCCACATATTGGCTATTCTACTTTAAGAAATAAAATGTAACAAAAGAAAGTATTTGTACTATGATGATAAATTCTATAAGATGATAGATGATATACCAATGGATATTCCATTAGTGTCAATCACGGCAGATATTGTTATGAACAAATTTCTAAATGAGAGTGGAGTGAATCTATTAACTACCGTAACATCGTGGCCAGTACAGATTTTGAAATAACATTTTCAAGCACTGTGCTCGCCGGAAATACCAAAGGCGATTAAGAGCCATGCCCGTCGCCGCCCAAACAAGGAAAGGTGCGCGTTAAGACCTCTCGTATTGTGAAGAGATTGACCAGTTCCCATCTACTTCTGGAAATTGAGATGAACGCCCTCAGAGAAGAAAGGCGAGCGTGAAGGGAATGTTCCATTGGTTGCCAAAAATAATGGTCAGCCTGACGAACGCAGTGTTCGCGGAATCTGAGGGGTGACCTAGCTGATGAGGAGTGACCAAGCCGAGGTGGGGTGTTGGAAACGGGCGAAGAGGTAGTCACGTGACCTCCGCCTCAATATATATTGGAGGGATTGCAGCTCCTAAGTGACTTTTATACTGGAGGCTTTCAGACTTTGAGACAAGTGCGAAAGCGTATAGAAGTACGCAAGTTATTTAATATGTAACTTGGTTAGTTTGGTCGTCAGACCACTGAGAATTGCTGCGGTAATTCTATTACCTGCTATAGGCGCGAATAACATAGCTTGGAACAGTTATTTATTTCGAGATAGCAACTTGGAACTTTTTGAACTTCGGATAATCTGGGTAGATTTCCGAGTTAATTCATAACACCAGTAGTTATAACTGTGTGTAATTATTGCTTTTAGATAGCAATATCAAGTAATAACAAGTTCAAACTTGTATTTATGATTTGCGAGTTTGTCTACATTTGTAAATATTCAGAGCTTTATTTAATTTGAATTAAATGTTTTATTGTTATTACTCGAGTGTTTGATTGCTTGGGGAAACCAAGCTGGTGGCAGCGAACTCTACCATAAAGGTTGTGGTTTATGGTTAAATCCCGCTTCTCCACCAAAAGCGTACGCACATCGTATATGGGCTTGTGGTGTGCTGTTACACTACATACAAAAATGAATGATTTTTCATAAAAACTTTAAAAAATATCGGATCCTAAAAAACGGAATTTCACAACGGAGATGCTCCTACCAAAACAAAACATAAATATTTCCAATAGGAAATTGCAAGATATAACATATAATATTTTTCCAAAACTTATTCATGTTGGATTTTCTTCATTTTGGTTGGTGGATTTGATACAAAAATATTAGAATCATATGATGTATTAGACTACTGTAAGTATCTTTCCGACAAAGAAGTATTTTATAGAAAACCACCGAAATCAGAACTCGCCCTTGAAATTCAAAACAATCTAACTGTGATGAGAACTCTCAGCAAGTCATTATAAATTAAGAACCAACAAAAAAATAATTGTTGATAATATGGCATTGGTAGATCAAATTCAGTTTAAAAAGTTCAATAGTTTCAGTGATTTTTCAAAAATATGATGATAATTTTTACACAGTCGGTTGTGAATTTAATATTCGATAAATATGACAATATTTCAATAAAAGTTTTGGAGTCAAGACCAAATAATTAAAAAGATCATAATTTCAACTAAAATTCCTACTGATTGAAGCTTTCTCTTCGAGCACTCAAAATAAATTAGAACTTGTTTGATATCTGTGCCCTTTTGCTTCAAAATGCACAAGTAAAAGAAGACTGTGAGATGTACATTTTTTCGAGGATTCGATTATCTAACAAAATGTTTCAATCTGCGAGGGTCTTCGTTTTGTGAGGTATTTGAATTAAAATCAAAATACTGAGATGATGATGCAAGTATGTTCTGTAACATATTTCACGCGATTATTTAGAATTCAATCTGCTCATGTAATTATTTTCCGTGCTCGTACTGATGTATTCATTTGTATTCATCTGAAAGAAATAGAAAATATTGGTTGTCTAGGTATATGGTTCGATGATTCTTAAGAAAAGAAACATCTTCTAGTATGCTATTTAGTTGCTGAATCCCTTGGTGGAGCGTATGTAATATTTTGCCAGTACTACATTCCATAAGTGGATTCAATACTACCAGTAGATTAGGTAGTAATAATAATGTTTGAGAGCTGCATTGCAGGATTTTGTACAAACAGCGTATGTATCTTTGGGAAACTTTGACCTTAATGCTGAACAATAAAAACAGTAAGGAACAATTTGCACATATATTTGTTAAAACTATCCTGACGTTACTGGTGACGAACTCCGATATAAAATGATATTCCAAAACATAGGTTTCGCTTGTAATTTAATGAAAGTACTATGCACGTCGAATGCTTCGTATTTATTAAGAGTCACAACACAAACAATTATTTTGAAGAATTCTCATCAAGCATATTGGAGCTCATTGATTACACTTTCCTTGACACAATGGTTACTTACGTCCACGACAAATAACAAAGCGTCCTTTGCCCGAGTCATTGATTCAGCCTTGTAAATGTGCGTTGAATTGTTGAACAATGTCTTGCGGTTTGCAAAAAGTCATCATCACTTAGTATATAATTGTGTAAATGTATAAATAATGATAGCTTAAGATGACTAATTATTTGTCTTACTTCAATATATTTCTAATTGAAATCGATGTTTCCTGTTGCATAATTTTTATTATTAATAATTCTTTTTATTTCAATTAATGCTTTTTATTTCATTTAGCAATATATATTTACTCATAAGAGAAAACTATAAATTATGAAAAAAATAATAATTAAAATGGCTCCGTAACATGAACATGAATTTATTTTATAGGAAGAGAGGATAGGGTAAAAAAATGAAAACAAAATGCACCGGCGAAATTCGGATTATTAATCTTTGGGCTATTCTCATCTAAAATCCGTTGATAAAATGCGATCCTCAAATTTTGTATAATCACTTCCTTCTAGCTCTTGGTCTATATTTCAATTTTCTAATTTGTGCCCTAATCTCAAGAAATTACACCTAAAACCAAAAATATTCACAATATCATATTTCGAAGTATCTTGAAACAGTTTTTTTTTTGGGGGGGGGCGGGGAGAAATCCATCCATCTTCACTATCTTACTCGTTGAATTTACTCATAACTCGTAACTTGTAAATAATTGAGTTAAAAGGAACAAAGTATCAGCTCTTAGCTACATCGATATCACTCTCTTTACTCGAAAATTATCTCGCTTCATCCTCGGAAAACACGTGACCTCACAACATTTATTGCAACTAGCTCCATTTAAAGCACATTTGAATAGATTTTACAAGTACTTCGCAGACAACGTTGACAGAATATAGCTCCACAAAGCATCCACGCCGCAACGCGGTCGGAATTTCAACTATCTAGCATGGCATTTACGACGTTTCTGAATCCAATTTCAAAGATCGAGAGCTACACCAACTCCTGTAGTGCCAGAGGTCATTAGCATTCAAAAGTCGTTTTTTTGTGCAAGTTGGCAACATAAAGCATGAATGGAACACTGTATTCAAAAGGCGAACTGGTCAGCCAACAGCGGCTGGGTATTCACAGGATTTCCGAGAACAGTAGGTTGCGGAACGGGAGGCAACGTAAAGCGCCGGGGGTACTGTCAGTAGAAGCGAAGGAAAGAGGGAATATACGCAGAGAAAAAGAAGAGACACGGAAGAGTGGACACGTAAGCGGGCAATGAGTGGAGGAATACTCGGAAAACTAAAGCTGTTTCTGGTTTTTTTCACTTACGATCTTTTGTATGAAAGTGCTACTTCTGAAATCAATATTGTTTCTGCATGAATGTAAGGTTTCTCGGCACATTAAAAACCAAACCCAAGGATTATATAAAGCTACCGCAGTAACACTTCAAAACTCAGGCAGAAAAAAAGCTCTTTATTTAAAAAACCTTTCTTAATAAAGCACTATCATGAAATTATGTAAATCGAAAGTAAGATTAAGCTAATACCAACCATTCGGGGACTTCATTTTAAGTCTAGTGAGATATTTACCATTATAATAGAGTTGAATTGTCAGAACTTGAAGATACTAGAANCTATTGTAGAACTTTTAATTAAAAAATCTGGAGTGTACCCCATCAAATTTCCAATTACAATTCATTACAAAATCTCATGGAACTAAACTCCACAAAACACTAAAAATTTAATAAAATTTAAAAAACACCTAAAAGAGAAGTAATACACTAAAAATATCAAACAAGATAACATATTTTTCAGATCAATCGGATGCAAAAAAAATTTTTATCACAAAACATAGTATCCCAAAAACCATAGTATCGTACATAGTATCGTGTGGAAGATTAAACATGAATTATCTTCCAATTAAACTCTTTGGAATGACCTTATTTGCAGATTCAAATAAAGCGCCTCCAACAACATGCAACTCATTTTTTCGTAATAACTTTTCGCTAGATCTCGAAAACGGCGCGACTTACAGGAATGCGGTTTAGCAATCTGTACGCAGAATTAACTGACCAATCAAAATACTTCGACGCATATTTTCAAAATTTTGAATATTAAGAAACCGGAAGTGAAGCTGTCCAGAAATAGGCTTCTATTCCCAATACATTCAAAGTCAAATCTCGAGTTTCGTTTAAAAACATCAATTTGTTCGTGAGATATCGGGGGAACAAAATTCTTAACATACACGCACACACACATACACACATACTACATTGGACATCATCGCCAAAATTCGAAAATAGCATCTCCTGGAGCCAATTCGCAAAGATCGGAAGAAATCTCAAAATTTTTATTTCGACCAATTATAATACTTCCCTTACACACTCTGTGTGTATAAAAAGCAAATATGGTATTCCGTCATTACTCAACCTGCCTTGTATTATGATGTTTCAATTATTTTCAAACAATTACAGTGACATAACGACATATTCTACAATACATTTTAATGCTGCGATTTGTTTTATCTTTGTTTTTATATTAGTTTTGGTCAACTTCAATACATTTTGTATTTTCGAGGTCGTTTCTTTAATACCCAAAAGAGGAGTATCGTACACAAAATGTTTTTTTGTTTTTTTCGATTGTGGAAATAAGTGTATCCAAGAGTAAAATTAGAGAGCATTAACATTTTATACTTACATGTTTTTAATATGATAATGTATCAGTTTCAGTCATGTACCCGCGTTATCGAGTTGTTTATATTATTGACCCAATGTCAGACATCTCAAGACTAGTAATGAAATAAAAATAAATGAAAACAGAAACATGCTTTTATTTGACTTGTATAACATAATATATGCAATAAAAGGTTGTAAACAAAAGTAATTGCATGTGTTAACCTCAAGTAAACAAAGTCGTTGTGATTCATAGAAAAACAATGACTATAAAGAATTATTTCCAGTCTCCTAACTGTAGGATCTCTCACTCACAGTCAGTCCAGTCGTTTTTAGATACACGTGATAAGAAGTTGAACTACACCTTCTCCTTGAAGAAGAATTGCGTCTCAACTTTTAGTTGTTTGCGTTCGCCCGTTGGTGGGAGGATACGTAATTTTGAATTTTATAAAAAATTATCTGGGGTATATTTCTTAAGTTATTGTGAATTCTCTGACGTTAGTAGTCGACATTTATAGCGGTTGATATGAAGTAGATCTCCTACCGTTTCCATGGAATAATAATATTTTGTACTTCCTCCATCCCACCAATAACATATTCATTCAAAAAAATAGGTTTTGTTGNTTCTTAAGTTATTGTGAATTCTCTGACGTTAGTAGTCGACATTTATAGCGGTTGATATGAAGTAGATCTCCTACCGTTTCCATGGAATAATAATATTTTGTACTTCCTCCATCCCACCAATAACATATTCATTCAAAAAAATAGGTTTTGTTGTTAAGATACAATTTGTCCTTCGTCACATATTTGTGTAGACAAAAATACATACAAGTTTGACATACAAAGACCATGATCGTATCTGCATTTTATGAGATAAAAATGAAAATTCCCCTTCAAAAGTAGAATTTCGAAAAATCCTTTTTTAATGAACCTCTAGTACAAAACATAGCATCATACCATTAAAAGTTCGTATTCGTATTTTTCTATCTGAATTGATCAACGAGTCAGTTAGTCACATCGCACTAAATATTTTTACCCTTTCTCACCCATTGAAGGTAATATGCTTACTGTATATATTTAAAATGTACTACAATGTGAAATACATTTATTTCTTATTCCTCTACACATAAAAATGAAGTTTCTATAATAAGTGAATGTTTTATTAAATAGGTTTTAAGCGCGTACGTTTTCACGCGACGAAGTTGGAATAAATGATAATATTTGTTCAAATTCGACTTCTTGATTCTCTATTGAAAAAGAAATAAAACAAAATAAAAAACTCAAATATGAAATTATGTACATCAGTTCAATTTCCTAAGCATTTTGTAAATACCCGAGGCAAAGCATTGTTTCAACATCGAAATTAAGGTTAATAAACTGTTTGTAAATTTAGCAGTTTATCATTCTTATTTGAAATGTTTGATGATATAAACAACCGCTGCTTTCGCTTAAATCAAGTTTTTCTTTTCTATTATAACATACACGCACTGTAAACGGGTTTTTACATTATTAAATTTTGAATAAATTTATTTTTATCTTTTCTCGGATCCTACTCGGGAATGTCCACATCACATCACAATTGTCTTCTTTTCTGACATTCTAAGCTTCAGCTCTATAGTCTCCACGTCACAATTCCTTAGTGCTGCATCATTGGATTCATTCAATTTGCGACATTTTTTGGATTATAATACTATTTGCATCAATGTATTACACTGGTGATATCTGGAATGCGATAACATGGAACTTTAAATTGTTATACCATTCAAATTTTGTAAGGTCAGAGCCAAAATATGATTAGATTTATTCAAATACTCCGTTTCTGAAAAAAAGAACAAAACTGGACACGTATCCGGTGTCGCCTAAGCAACAATTGTACCTAAAATTGAAATATAAAAATTTCCATATATTAATTTTTAGATACTATTTGATTTAACGACGTTAATGCACAAAAATCGAAATTATACCACAAATAGTTCGTGAAATATTATGAGAATTATATATTATACCACTAGCTCTAATAACGAACCCTTTGAGACTATTAAAAAATGAAGTACCGAAAAAAACAATAACCTATTTGTAGATACCAACGTTTTCATACGAAGATGTTATGATAGTAAAAAAAAATTAAAAATAGCATTTTCCCAAAATTTACCCCTATAAACTTGTGAATTTGAAAAATCCTTTCCTAACGGGCCTTAAAAAATACAAAAGCAACCGCCACCAAAATCCATGTTCCAATCTTCAATAGTTCTCTCTCTCTCTCTCTCTCTCTCTCTATATATATATATNATATATATATATATACTAGCATAAATGAGTGAAAAAACAGTCTCACTCAGGTCAATGACGCTTATATTTGTAGTTGACGGTAATATTGAGATTTCCCCTCCCTCTCAGTAAATCTTTCGCAGACGCAGAATAAGGTGACAGATTTTGAAAAGCCAGAAGTGAAAAGAAGAAATTCAGGTGAAAGCATCATGTGCGTTATTACGAATGTTTCACTGTAAACGATGAGCTGTGAAACAATGTCATGTGGAGATTCCGCGCACTCAGTGAGTACAACTAGGTGACCACAGAAAATGTACCTGTAAATTTGGAAATGACACATGACAAAATCTTCTTTTTCGTCGAAAAAATGTATCTACTAGATAAGGAAAAGGGTGTTTCAACACTGCTTGAAAAAGGGATTTTGTTGCCATGATAATTTTGCAATTCAAAACGGTTTGTCTTCTAACAATGTTTACAATTAGTTCAGCTCAAATCTCGGAATCAAGTCAGAAAATAACATAACTGAATTTCTTCTTCAAGGATTAAATTTAAATTCGTCTTCTATGTTTTACGTAAAATATAGAATGGGACGTGTATTTCCTATATTACTATTTTATTAGTTCAAAAAATACTAATATAGAAAGTAAACGTCCCATTCTATATTTTACGTAAAACACAGAAGACGAATTTAAATTTAATCCTTGAAAAAGAAATTCAGTTTTGTTCTTTTACTTCCTATATGGTATGGTGCCATTACCATTTTTATACGCATACTGCGTGTAATAATTCATAAATTACCTCCCAAATAGCGATGCTCGTGTCTCTCTGTCCGGCCACAAGACAATGTTAGCGCTGGAGAACAAGGGGCAAACAAGCTCCGATATGTAACCGTTTTGCACTGATCGGTGTTTCTATCGACGCTAAAATTGGCAAGTACATGTTATGGAAATTGAAAATATGGTGCAAAATGCTCGATTTGCGAGGTGTCGATGCTTCCGGGTGATAGTAGGAGAGTGAAAAGTAGGGTTTCATCGTTGCAGTCGTTATTGACTACCGAGTACTAAATGTTTCTAGTTCATTGAAATAGTTTAATATAATATTTATGCCTCTTTAAATGTTAATGTTATTCGTGTTTATTATATACTTTTGTAGTTAAAAGAGAGTTGTTGGGTTCTTGTGATATTAATAACGTAATATTTATTTAACTCCAAATGGGCAGATCTTACCCGGTGGCAGAATATAAGGAAATACGATAAAGTACACAAACAATATACACACAGAATTGAAATTAAAAGTATTTAAATACATGATTAAACTAATATAAAACTCAGTAATGACTCATGTGAGAATAATTATTTTCTGTAATAACGTATCTTCTGTACTTATACAATCAAAGTTTGGAAATGATAATTCATTTTACAATATTACAACTTTTTACTACGTCTATTCTTAGATGGTTCATGTGACTCGGTGTGTAACGAGGTCAGTACATTTTAAAACTTTCTGTTTGAAATTTTTAATAATTGTTTCTCATTTTCTCATTCTGGAACTGTAAGTTTCCCTATTGCAATTGTGGTGATAACAGTTACATTCTATGGTCCTATTAATGGTGTGGTAGGGATTTTCAGATGGCGGGGTTATCGATGATGACGCAATAAACCGGGGTTGACGCCTATAAACACAATGTCCAAGTATAAGTTACGGTTATTTAATATCGAATAATCATGTAATAACATTTCCGGGAGAAAAAAATTGGGGGGGGGGAATCTCTCGGGTATATATTAATTTGTGGGATCAAGTTGACCACAAATTAATATATACATATTCACAAATACAAAGTCGTCATTGCATGGACAACGTCATATTTGCGTGAACATTGACTGTAGCAATTACAGAAATGTCTTGATTTTTTTCTTTTACTGTCTTGCAGTTAGACAGTACGCTGTGATATCCTACATCATATTACAAAATGATAACAGTGAAATCTTCCATAACGAAGTTCGTCTGTGCAGAATTCTTCCGTCCAGAGTTCTTTCCATCTATGGTATGGTATGGTCAGAAATAACAACCAATGAAATGATTTTAAGTATATTTAGAAATAACAATATTGACCCTGAATACTAAATAATTTTTTAGATACAAGAATTTGATTATAAAGAACACTTGAACTTCGGTATTTAAAAAAATTATTAAAGGTTAATATATGCTTGGTCTGATTTTTGAGACTCTTGGAATATACCTATGATCTAATTTAGATTATTAATAGAGTTTCAATAAAATAATGTGAGAGAGAAAAATGATAGCGAATTTCTTACGGTAAGGAGAAAATTGTATTCGATTTAAAATTAAATCTTTCTGACATTTCTTTTCCGTTTTTTAAATTTCGTTTTGGAAGAGAGCCCTTTCATCAGAATATTCAATTATTTCGACCAATGATTGCCACCAACGCTAAACTACGACATTGTCAGAGTCTGAAGATGGTCGATATTCACTTGAAAGAGCTCTCGTCTAAAATGAAAATAAAAGAACTGTAAAGTAATGTCAAACAGATTTCATATTAAATATCACAGCTGAATATCCAATAAAGACAAGAAAATCCGCTAAGAAATCAGCAAATATAATCGGTGCGCTTGTTGAGTTGAGAGATAACGAAGGTTGGTGAAGAGGGCAACGCCTGCAGGAGCAAATGTCGCCGGCTGCTGCTGCAGTATTGACGGTGGCTGCGGTGGTGGCGACGACACGACGATGCGACGGCGGCGGTGGCCACCGGACGAAGCTTGTTAGCTCCTCGGACGACACACGCTTGGTCACCACGGCTCTTGTCCTTCCAGCGGAGCCTTCCTCTCCGCTCCGAGGTTTCCAGGATGCGTTGCACAGTCACTCGTAACGATAACAGAAGTATCTTATTCACCGGACACCCTTCACGCATTCATTCACCATTGAAAAGCGAAAACTTAACTCAACCACTATTTAGTTTATCGACAAAATATTTCTATATTTGGAATGTCATTGGCCATAATAATTAATAGGGATTCGTTTTCTTGCAGTTAGACAAATATAATAAAAATTATTTCGTGATGATGTTATGTGCT
The DNA here is from genome assembly GCA_002313205.1 of Laupala kohalensis. Taxonomy (NCBI): domain Eukaryota; kingdom Metazoa; phylum Arthropoda; class Insecta; order Orthoptera; family Trigonidiidae; genus Laupala; species Laupala kohalensis. The sequence continues at coordinate 214,129 of NNCF01126735.1, read as the reverse complement.
AGGTGCGCTATTTTGAATAAAATGTGTGAGGTCACCATAGAGATGTTTAAGTAGATATGTTGAGTAAATAAATTTCTTTTCATTCAGCCCTGATGATGAGTACAATACATGTCGAAAGTTGGCAAAATTATATAATTTGGTATTTATTTGTCAGGTCCAACAGCAAGAAGATCAATCCCTAACAAGATATTTACATCTTTAGTGGTTCACTGTTAAGAGACAAACATTACAGCTCCCACTTAACATTCAATCATAAAAACAATGAATTACGCCGAAACATGTATGACAGTTTTTAAAATAGTAATTTATATCACACAGAATAGTAAAATGAATTTTCTCAAAATATCAACAATCTACAAATGTAAGTGAAAAATGATCTTTCTTTGTACTCACACTATACCATAAGTAAATAGTGCATATTTCGTGAAACTGAAATAAAACTTCTTTAGCCTCGTTGGGTTACATTTTCACGACTGAAACGGTAACGTCACACTACATTAATGTTTAAATATGACAATAGCATAATACACTACTGCAATGGTTAAATATACACTCATATTATAAACCGAAACACAAAATACAAATTAAATCAGTCGATTGATGTATTGTCTATTTCTCTCTACGGAGCTTCTACACTTTCAGGGTGCATACGAATTTACTGGCACACATTGTTTAATTTTTATATTTTCCAACGATCTCGGCGAATCGAATCACGGATATTCAATTTCAAATTATCACGTTCAAGTCAGTGGATTCTAATCAATCTTATTTTTTTCGCAACTTTATGGTGGTTTCATACTTGAACAGTGAAACGGAAAACACATTGGATGTAACGCCTTCAATACAAACTTACTTCAGGAGGTCTCACTTTTTTTAAGGACAAATTTCACGTATAATAAAAACTGATAAAATAAATTTCTTTTAACTGATAATTTTACTCGAAACTCCGTCATCTGCTAATTAAAAATATCTACAAAGTTATATATCGAAATGTAATATTTCAAATTAGTATCAATAATTTCGAGTAGCCTATTATGGTGACCATAGTATCACAAATCGAGAATTCCACATTCCTATTGGCTTATTCCAAATAATCTTTTCCGTCACACAATTTTTTTTCCTTTTAGATAAAAAACTATTTTTTAAATTTTAGTTCCACTTTACATCATCTACACTTAATAAATCTAAGCTTATTTTTAAACAAAAAATGTTCAGTAAACATATTACAGGAATTTAAAATAATTTTATGTATGTATTTATTGTCCACCTTATTAGCTCCATTCATCGAAGAAATCAATGCCTTCATGGGTTTAACAAGATACATCGTTTTTATTTTACTATTATTATATGTTTAAAACAACAGCAATTGTGGAAGTTAAAGAAACATTACCAAATCAACAAAAAAGATTCACAACATAATAGAGATTATAAACAAATGGCGTAATTTTCCCGGAGAGTAATCATGAGATTATGGTCAATGTAGGAACACAAGTATACGATTCGTTGGCACTCAGAAATTAAAATTGTATCTATCTCATCTTCTTTACTCATTTCATTCTTTATTTTGTAAAGAATATTGTTTTCTTCATCTAAATATTGAATTCTGGTTCATAGATAAAAGGCAAACCTTTTCTTGAATGCTTCTTTACGTGCCCTTTTCAAGATATAGTAGGTAACTGATGTTTTCATTTTATTAGTATTTGAAGCATCATATAAAGTACGCATACAATAAAATGTAGGTCATGATCTACAATCCTTCTGAACACTTTCTGGATTGAAAACTCCTAGTGTGTTTTCGGTTGTACTGCAGGAGGACAATATGACATTATACGAGGTAAAATTCGTAAATTAAGAATAAGTTACACTTTTAGTTTTCCTTCGAATTTTTGAAAGTTTAGTATCTACCTAAACTATTATCCCTACCCTATTACCTCCTTACCCTATTATCTCCCTATCCCTATCCCTAGTTGATAAAGAAGGCAATTCAGGGAAACTAATCTTATTTCATCCAGGTTCGAACGATATCCTACAAATCATTAGTTCAGTTTCAACTCAATACCTGTTCCTAATAAAGTACGTAGTGGGATATTTTGCATATAAAAAAACATGTTGTAACCTTGCTTTTCAAGCCTACTGTTTCCAAAATTCTCATAGCTCATAGTTAAATCTCGTTAATCTTAAGATCAGACAATTCTAAATATCAATTTTAAAACTCATAAAGGGGGTAGTTCCTCCTCTCTCATAATTACTTGTTACCAAGAGACAGTATTCACATATTTTCACGTTGTTGCAGAACAATTATGAAAAAAAAAATTTTTTTAAATTTTCTACCGTGTGAAAACTCTAAACTAATAGTGAATAGTTATTAACGTCCATTATATGGCTCTAATGACCTAATTGTTGGCGAGCTCTTAAGTCCCCAAAATAATTACAATAATATTTATATTACATAAATGTGTCCTAAAAAACACAAAACAAATTGTATTCGTCCATGAAAAGTATGGTTAGTCATTGTACGTCTTAAACTGTTTGTTTCTGCGACTGGCATAGAGGTGTGCAAAGTTTTCGACCCTGATGAAATTCGCAAGTGGTACGGGTGTTAATATCTGTTTCCCTAGAACCACCTGTCAGTAACGTGTTACTGCTCCACATAAAAAAGACATACATACTCAAAAAAACAGAAATACGGCAAGATCAATCACCCTTTCTCACGATACATGCCCTCCAAAACGTCATTATCCGCTATGATCCATATGAGCCGGCGCGTTGTAAGGTTAAGAAAACAAGCCATGCGTTTCGCTTATTAATTTTTTTTGATCGGTAAAGATGTTCTATAATACTATAGGTGTTATATTGAAGATTACATATATTTGCGGTACTTTTATAAGCACACAGACAATTCACGTCAAATTAGCAGAACAGTCATTTGATTCCTTATACAAATTCTGTCATGAAAATAATTCTTAAAAGTCCTTTTTCACGCAGATTCTTCCCACATTGGTGTTAACAATCCAAAAGAACCACCACAGTTCAACTAAGTGTCGAGTTTGTTCCCTTAAAAACGAAACCATCGCAGTTTTATTTTGATGATACAGCAAAATCAAATGTTAAAATGTAAAATATGTAGTACGTACCAGTGTAATAATCTTATTTAATGAAACTACTTAACAAATGTTTAGCTACATAAATAAAATATTTAATGAAAACAATAGCAATCAGATAATTTTCCTTTCCAGCGACTACAAGATGAATCTGTACAAATAATTTTAAGATGTTCGTCCAAAATAGTTTCGGGTCAGGCAGAGTTTCTGCAAGGGAGATTCCTTAAAATGTATTTTCAGTTGAAAAGCGTTGAAGTTTAATGAACCAGGGACCGATACAATCACACAGGTAAGCGTAGATTGCCTTCCAATTTATTGATTCTTACTCACACGATAATTGGGAATCATTAAATAAAATGTGCGTTCAATGTGTACAAATTGCCTTAAAAAAACAACTAACCATCACAATATAATCCAAATAGTTCACTTTTATAACTCTTAGAGATATGAAGTTTTACACAGAATTTTAAAACAAATGACATGGCTAGGTTCGTGGTTAAGATATAAGACCAACAAATAATTTCAATATTTTGGAAATATTTTCCATGAGTGTCACGAAACAAAATGGGAATAGTGTCGAAACTTTATTCACACACATTATTTTCCCCGCTGGTGTTAACAATGCAAAACACCAGTGGCAGGAGTTTATTCTAGGAGTGCAACGAATCGAAATGGAAATAGTGTTACAAGAGAATGGCAGCAGGTTCCAAGCCAACAAGTATTAATATCTCCTTCTGGTGAATTTTGTGCAAAGTCTGAGGAATTCCTCCTCACCTGACTTGAGTGGTAAATTTATCAAAAAGATTTATTTCAAAATACTCATTCGTAAGTAATATGTCGGATAAAACAAATCTGGTAAACATTAATTTTCTAAAACGCTTAACATGATCCAGGATATTATCTCACAAAACTCATTCTTGAAATGGAGAATGTATTTTTTTATTATAAGAGGTTATGCTTTTTTACTGTTATCTGGAACCAATAAGAGAGAGCCTACCGTGTTAGTGACGAAGGCTACGTCGGAAACGGCATTGTGAGTGTGTGTGTATGAGAGGGAGGGAGAAGGGAACGTCTCGTTGCTTTCCCGCCTGAGGGTCGTCGCTTATCAGCTGGGGCGCACATTGCTCTCTCCCGACCTCACCGCGTGCTATCGCAGCTCGAAGCCGAATTCATTGGGACTGCTTTCTCCGAGTAAATTCGAATAAAGGCGTTTGCAAGCGTTAAGAACACCAGTGTGTTTTAAATGTGAGCATTCACTCGTTTACTCCGAAACTAAGAAGAAGATAAAAGTTATGTTTCACAGGTAGAAATTGTGTTCAACAGCTTTTATACCACACGGTAATGCAAAGTTATTCATGGTAGCAAAAGTGATATACAGTAGTATGACAGTATCTTCCGATTCAATTAGATTATGCCTGGAGGGGATTAATGGCGATGACATCTGATTTATAAAAAAAAAATAATGTACATTAGCTCTATAATAATTTCCTTTATGGATTTATGAAAATATGGACATGATTTTCAAATAAGATAATTATCGCTACAACAACATTGAGAGTTTACAACAACATTCAAAGGGATTCGAGAGTTTTGCAAAAGATAAGGTGAAATAGGACTGTCTTCAAACAGGCACATTTGAACTAATAAAGTCGAGTTGTCCCACCACCGCTCTTTCTGTCTGTCCTTGGAGTTCGCGGGCCGGAATGCTCTGGATTTTCTAGGTAGGAAGAGATGCGCTTTGACTTCCGGGATATGAAAGTTGATACTCATAATATTGGCAGACTGAGTGGGACAGCGAATTAGTCTATACGTTGAGGCATGTGAAAGTATATCATGACCTCGACAGGCATCGCAACCGTATCATCTCAATCACAATTAAGCAGTTTTAATAAATGCAAAACTATTATTTTTAAATATTAGACAGGTGTAGTGCATAGCGCAGTCACATTCTACCTCCAGTGACGCTGGTTCAAACCCTGGCTAATCCAAGTAGAATTAGCGGTGATAGACGAAGCGGGTTCCTAGGACGTTTACTCGAAGTTATCCCGCTTTCTTTACCTTTCATTCCATTACTACATTTACTTATCATCATTCCCCCTTCTCTTCTTTCATTCCTTGGGGAGGCACATGGAAGAGCATCCTACCTCCTTGTCATTTCCAGTCACGTGAGGAAGCCACATCCCTTCATTCACATCCAACACCTCAGGGTAAAACGAAATAATGGCGAACTGCAAGCCACAAATTAGAAGCAGAGGATGAAAATTTATTGTGAACATGTTTTCTTAAATGGACAATCGAAGAAACGATAAGTGATATCACTTATCTTCCCCACGAGAACGTCACGGGAGGAATACATGTACAATCACCGAAATATTTCCAAAATAATAAAGAGTTCACAATGTGAATATAAACTCTTCAAAAACAAATTATAGGCAGTGCAATTTGGCATACAAGTACACCTTGAAACATTATGTGCATGGAAGGAATCCAAGGAGTGATAGACAATAAGAGAGAAGTAAACGAAATCGGGCTAGTTTCATATTTATAGTGATAATGCAAGAATTTTAATGCAAGGTAAACCCTGTTCAAGAGTTATATTTATTGACGATTATATATTTATATCCTGAATGTCATTAGAGATAGTCATTAGAAGTGCTTTTCCATCAAACAACATTATAGGAAAGAATAAAAACAGTTTAGTAGAATTTTATGTACACCCATCTTAACTTCTACTGAGTAGAGTCGCTGGGAGCAGTTGTTGCAGAAACTCACTGCTTCCAACCGAGAATGGATTCATAACCGCGACCCACCACTCCACATAAGATAAGGCGCATCGAGACTACCGCTTATATTGCATGCCAATATATCACGAGAACCATCACAACTTCTTCACAATTAATTGACTGCTTCGCTGATTTTTACCAATATAAAAACCAAGAGTATCATTTACTTTTTTGAACAAATTATTGATATTATTATTATTCGTAGTAAAATATTGCAAGATGATAAACTAAAATAAAAACATAAACACTGATTTTTTAAATAAAAATAATGAGAAAATGTAACTACCATTTAGAAATTTCAAATCGTTGCTGTTTCTATTCTATTATATCCTTTTTCTGCTCAGTTTCAGCTTCTCGACCATAAATACTGATTAAATAAAATCAAAATATCTGAACAGCTACTCATAAATATAGATGCATCAATGGAGTGTTGTTTTGAGAACTTAACAGCACGAACTCTCTTTACGTATTTGTTTATGGAAGTATGTTACATATCGAGACAATAAACATAACTTGGAAATATGCGTTAGTTTGACTAAAATTGTAAAAATCCTTTTCATAATATCAAAAGGAATGAAAATTGTAATATACAGGGTGAGTCATTAACAATAGAGATACAGCAAAGCGAACAATAATTTTTGTCAGAAGTTGCCCGATGTTGGCTCACAGTGGGGGTCGAAACGTAAGTTTCTTTAATTGATAATAAATCGATACTGTGAAAGTAAGATCGTTCGTTCAATAATTGTTTCCTTATATACAACATGGGTAAGAAAATGACCTCGCCTCATACCTGAGAGAGAATTTCCCGAGCCATGTGTAAAATACCCCGTTTTCCTTGTCGGTATAGCCAATATTCAGGTTTTTGAGATGCTCTATCTCTGTTCTCATTCGTTCGAATTCAATAAATAGTTTATGCTTGTCCTCCGGGGCTTTAGAGTAGCCATGAAAAAGTTACAGATTTATTTACAAATCATATAACTGTCAATAAATATGCTACTAAAAAAATCATGAATACACCAAATGATTAACCCCATTATTTTAAGTGAAACCGCAATTCGATTAAGATTTATGTGTGTTTTTATTGTCTCACCCGGTATACACGTAAGAAACTAATCAGTTATTCCTACTAAATGATTTGAATAAGAATGTAGTAGTAAATGAAGCGGAAATTTGAGTTGTTTCTAATAATTTGTTTGTGATGGATACGGTGGTTTTTACCAGCCTGCTTAGTTGAAGAATTCAGTGCGATTTTCTAGGAATGCAGATGCAGCTACAATGTGCACCCCGATTCAACCAACACCCAGTAGTTATCAGGTCGAATGGCTCATTTCGACGCCACACATTGGAGTCTCACCGCGGCATCCTGGCGGTAGCTGTGTGAAGCGTTTAGGTACCATGTATCCAACTTGAGGTATAGTGTATATTGTACGCGTTCAGGCGCATAATGTGTTTCTGCTGGATGCAAGTGAAATTATGCTACTGGCAAGTAAGTGAATCTTTAATTACCCGAAAGACAAAATAGAAGAAGAAAATGGGTGTGTGTCACATGCAGAGAGAATTTCACCCCACGTTTAGTGAAAAGCGTGGTTTTGTCAGTTTAAGATGCACATTGCTCTTTTGGAATATTAAAGTAACCTTACATTTAACGTATTATTTACTCATTACAGGTTTGTCATCGACATTTTACTAAACACGACATTGTAGATGAATCCACTGTCGTTGGTTAAAAACTGGGGAGAAATTAACCGAACCATTAAAAAAACACGGAAGAAAGCAAGGCTGTTCTTGTTATTTTCCTTCTTCGTGTCCAGTGTATCTTTGGAGATCCAATGTATCTTTATCTGGTTTATTAAATAAATGATAAAAATTTGATCCATTCATTGAAAATCCTGTAAAAATTATTATTTCTGCAGGTCTAGTAAATTTTACTAAACAATATGGAATTGCTTGTTACTATCACAAAATTACTAGTAAGAGTTACTACAGGACTAATATAGAAATCTCTTAGATTACGGTGAACCTCACCGCCAGGTAACAGATTAATCATGTTACGTCGATTGAAAATGGGAGACGGGACCGGGATTCGAAGCTCAAGGTCCCGGGTTCGAATCCCGGTCCCGTCTCCCATTTTCATTCGACGTAACATGATTAATACAGGACTAGTAAATTTTACCTAATCAAATGAAACATTAAGTAAATGAGGTTGAGTTGCCACATCTAAGAGTCCAATTATATTTACTAGTCTTCTGCCTCATAAACTGTTTGTCGCATTTTACTAAACTTTTTGTAGGTTCATATTTTATTAGACGGTCTAATTACAAAAACTAGAAATTTAGTAGAATTAACTAAAATGTTTTCTCCGTGTTAAACATAATATACATGCCAAAAGAAAACCAATGAAACTAATAAAATATATTGAAGTAACATTTCATTTATGAAAAGGATTAATGGTTAAAGAAATATTGACTTCCACCTTACGTTTAAAATTTCACTATTATTTTGACATACATAACAATTAATATGAAGGGACTTACCATGTCTTCTTACAACTGTTCTGAACTCTATTCCCAACTCAGAATTTTATTATGTATAATTTTTACCAAATAAAAGGCGCAATTATTGTGCTACAAGAAATTAAGTATCTACAATTTTTCTCTCAAATTCATGACACTCATGTTTTAGATAGGTAACATTTTTCTTTTAGGAGTACGAAATAGTTCACATGATAACTTCATATATTCCATAAAATATTAGAATCCAAAAATGATACCATAAATGTCATAAATCTGACTGTGAATAAACAAAAATAAATAAGATATCTCCCTGCCACTAATACCATACGCGTTATATTAATTTGTTCACTTCCTCAACAACGTTCCAACTCACAGAAGTCTATGAGTGAATGAGTTTATATTTTGCATAAAACAGATATTGAACGCAATGCTCTTACAAAAAACAACCTCAATCAAGTAGAACAAGTTTCAAGTAGAAGTCATCTTATCATGTATTAAGCAATCTGTTGTAAAATCACTTCTTGATAAGATGTGAGATTGACTTCGGGTTGGTGACATAAGTTCATTACGTCGTCGTTTTCAAGTGAGTTCTGTCCCTCTCTAACTATTGTAGACAAACCTCATTATACTGGTCTAAAAATTACGAGTATTTCCTAGAATGGAGTACATCCTAACCCAAACAAATAATATTTTCGATCATGCGATAATATGTAAAAATAATAAGATTTAATATGGAGTACATTGAGTTTTTACTTCATCGCACATATTAATATAAAAAATTATGACAATTAACCAGGGAATACGAAAAAATGACCAGACACGAATGGGTAAAATTTGCGATGAATGAACGGCGGCGCTTAAAGGTCTACACTTGAAGCAAAATATTAATACAAACGTAAAAACTCGTAAAGCAAAGCTCTTCATTATAGCAAAGTGAACAGATTTTATTCGTTATCATATATAATGAGGCCACCTACATATCGCACAAGTAATCAACTAATCATGAACACTCATTTGCTTAAACAAAATTTCAATACACGACAAGGCACATTATAAACGACATCACAGAAATAATGTAGGAATTATTCTTTTAAAAAATATTAAAAACAAAACAAAAGTATTTACATGTGGCAAAATAAAAACATCACAACATGACCACATGTTCTTCTGCCAACTCACTTCATGTATAATTGAACATTAACACCAAATACACCAATAAATACGTATTGTTATCACCTGGTAATGAACGTATGATCTCTGATAAAAGGTTAACGGCAATAATATAAAACTAGTTAATATAGAATTTCTTACAAATGGATAATATTCGCTACTGACTTCCTCCACGTGGGAGGGAAACGCTAATTTTACAAAAAACTGCAGTAACTCCCTAACGGTTGAACATATTCGTTTCGTGTTTTCTGGAAATGACTATGTAAGAAAAACCTAAAAAATCATATCACAAACAAATTCAGAAAAAATGATAATAATAATAATAATTTTGAAAAGAAAATTTGGAAAAATAAAATACATTGGGAAATAACAATTGGACAAAAGTAACACTATTAAATAGTCTCTCTGATAGCGTAATAAAAGAACCAGAAAGCATACGCAATACGGATCACGCCACAGATAGCCCAAAACCCAGCTAATAATATTAATCAATAGCATTTGGACAAAAGTAACCCAATAAAATAGCATCTAATTGTGTACTACAGGAACAAAAAGAATACACAATTCTTACCACGGGAAAGTTAAATAGAAATAACTTTAACTCAACTAACTTTTCAGTGTTCAAAAATTAGGCTAGACATAAAGAGGAGTGATAGAGAGAAAAAGGGAGAGCCAAAACAATCAACAGAAAAAGCGAGAGACACTTTATGACAATGGAAAACGAAAAGAGAGAGCAACAAATCCTGGAAAAGATGAGTGAAACATTGACGGCGCGGGGAACACGTGGTAGCGGATATAGCACTAATAAGGATGAAGAAGGTAACATATGCACTCGAACGCGAAAGTATCGTACAACAGATCCGAAGTAATTGGAATCATAATCAATTGCAGCTTATTGTAAAAGACAATACGTTTACAAAATTCTCCGGAAAGTTCCAACAGTCGTTAAGAGATGGTGTTAAAGATCGGAAGTGTGACAACTCAGAAAAGAAAATGACAAAAACAGGAGATAAAGCAATCAGAGGAGTTACAAGGAGCAACAAAAAAAACATAATAGAAAAGGGGGGAAATTAAAGAAAGACAATTTAAGAATAATAAATAGGCAGGAATTAGTCGAGATGGAGGAAATACTGATAGGGGTAAATGATGAACGATGAAACATGTTTCAGGAACGACAGGAGAGTAGAAAGGAGAAAATGGTAAATAAGATAGTAAGAAGTATCAATCAAGCGGGAATGATAGAAAAGCAGGAAAAGGTTTTAGAAGAAGTGAGGTACATACAGCGCCAGATGGCGACAACAACAATGACGCTCACAAATAAGATAGAATAATGCCAAAGACAGATACATTCAGCACAGCAGAAAAGAAGAAACAAAAAATGGGAGGAACATATGCAGAAGTTGTGCGCCGACGGAAAAAAACGGGGAAAGGTAAAGTTGGTGGGGAAACGGATAGAGGCCGACGATAGAGAAGGGTCACATGAGCACGATGGTGGGGAAGAAAAACTTAAATGGGAAGTTGCAAATAGAGCAACCAATAAAGATGGACATAAAAATATTAATTTACAATTTTGAAGAGTAAACAGAAGATTAACTAATAAAACGGTTGATACATCAGAATGGAGGGAAGGAGGGGAATAAAATAAGAATAGTTAAGAAGATCGGAAGGAAAGAATGCAGGATGAAACATTGGGTAATGGAAAAAGAAAGAGAATTATATCGACAAATAGTAATGCAAGGAAAGATGTATGTTGGATTTCTCTCATACATAATAGACACATTCACAGAGCCGCTTTGATGATGCTTGTGCCATAATTTTGGCCATTAGCTAAGTACTGCAAAGAAAAAGAACAATGCTGCGGGCATTGACGTGAGGTGGATCGTGATCAACAGGATTGTAAAGTAGATAGAGAAAAACCAGATTGTATAAATTGCAAGAGAATAAATAGACAGAGTGACCACAGTGTACGTAGTCGGGAATGCGAGAAATATAAGTGGATAAAAGAAATAATACACCAATTATGAGAATTACAGTGATGCAGAAGAATATGCTATGTAGGAATCAGGGAGCAATGGAATCGGCAAAGTATATAGAAGACAAGAACATAGACTTATGAGTATTCCAAGAGTCCTATATGAGTAGAGGACGAATACCATATCTACCAATAAGGATGAGAAGTGTGAATAGTAGGAGGCACGATCACCAGTAATAATATGCAATGCACAGATAAAGGTGACGGAAATAAAAGAGTTCACAAAAAAGATGCAGATGATACGCGTAGTAAAAGATGGATTAAATGCCAACGAAGCAGAAGCCATACCGAGAGTACATCAAAAAATTTAAGAAGATGGTTCGTATAAAGAGAAGAGCTGATTGGGAGCAATTTGTCTCGGATAGTATGGCAAAGAATAAATGGGGTTTACCATATGTGATGGGGAGGAAGAAGAAGACGATCTGGGGGACAATAAGAAAAGGAAATATAGTAAAAACAGGATGGTTAGATACTGGTAGACAGTTATAGACAGTTAATACAGGATATTTTAGACGGAAAAGATGAACAGATAATGCAACCACGGAAATACGAATATGTAGGGGTCAGCGGAGAAGTGCAGATAACTCATACATAGGTGATGAATGTGATAGTAAAACTAAAAAATAACAAGAGTCCTTGTTACGACTGCATCAAAACGACATGATTAAAAATATGGAACCAATTTTTGAACAAGAAATAGTGTTTATAACTGCACCAAAACTGCTATAATTATATCTATTTTCCGAGGAGTTGGAAAAATAGGGTTGTTAAAGCTATTCTTAAAACCAGGGAATAGAAACCTACAGAATAGAACATCATATATACCAATTACCCTATTACCTGTAATAGCGAAATTTTTTGGATAATATCATAGCAGGAAGGCTAGAAAAGGCGTTAAAAAGGAAAATACTCAGAAACCAATATGGATTTACATCTCGGCAAGGAACACACGATGCGATTGGGTATTTGCACAAAAAAATAAAAGAAAGAACGTCAAAATATGCTCTCCTTGTCAATACATACAAGGGGCATTTGACAGTGCGCAATGGTCTACCATATTAGCTGAGTTAGAAAAGAAAAACATACAATCCCAATTAATGAAATTAATAAAATCATATCTCGAAGCTAGAAACGTGTTATTAGAAATAGCAAACCAAAGAATAATTAGATCACTACGGCAAGGCTATCCTCAAGGGTGCCATACTGGGCCAATATTCTGGAACGTGATTATAAATGTGATATTAGAGGCAATGGAAAGAGAGGAAATAGAGACCATAGCTTATGCAGATTATTTAGCAATCCTAATAGGAGCAGATAGTCGTAGAGATTTAATAAAGAAAAGTGAGGAACTATTAAAAAATTTTGAGCAAAGATGTGACGACATAAAATTAACATTGTCACGAACAAAATCAGAAGGAACAGTGTTCAGTTTAAAGCAGCATGGAAGAAGCAGACGAGACCCAATTATAAAATTTCCAACATGGCGATTACAGTTAAAGAAAACAATAAAATATTTGCGCATAACGATAGATGAAAAATTAACATTTACAAACCATGTAGAAAACATAAGTAACAAGATTATGTATGGCTTGCAGAGGGTGGGTATTGAAAAAGAACAATAGGTCCAAGAGGCTATAACAGGGGGCACTACGGCCAATACGTTCACTCATAATATATGGAGTGCAAGTATTGTATGTCAGGAGATATGGAGAGGGAACTCAGCAGTATACGAAGATGCTGTCTACTTCCCCGGAGTGGGATGTACCGGAGTACCTCAACGAAGGCCCTGCAGATCCTCATAACGATACTGCCAATATATCTAGAAATAGATAAATATTACTTGAGAGCGAAGATACGAAGAGGTGAGACAGTACAGCTGGGAGAAATTAAAATAGATAAAACAAATGGCATGGAAAAGTACAATAAGTAATGAGTTAGTAAGTTGCTGGAATATAAGATTGGAAAAGGCAAAAGAAGGAAGAGTAACATATCAATTCATCGCGTACGTAAGGTTTAGTTACAAAAACAGGAGGTGGTACCAGCCAACACCGTCACTGTACGAGGTATTGACAGGACACGGAAACTTCATAGAGTATTTGTATGAAAGAAAGCTCACAACAAGCAGGATGTGTAAATGTGGAGAAGAAGAAGAAAAACAAACAATAAATCACATATTACACAATTGTAAAATAGTAGAAGAAGAAAAGGCACATTGGATGAAAGGATTGAAGTGACAGGGAATTTATAGTGAAAAGGATTGGACGAAATATATTGCTACGGTGAAGGTTTATTATGAATTTGAAGAGTATGCAAATAAAATATTGAGTGTAAAGAAATAATATATCTAGATAGAATATATCTAGAGTAGGACGTTCCATATCTCCTCGCGGTAGGAATGGGGAACGTATATGCCTCAACAGTATATACAACAAAGTGGGAACAGCCATGTCTTGCAAATCAAAAGTGAAAAGAGAAGGGACGAGGAAGAACATTAAGAAATGAAGAGAGATATAAGATAGATAATAGAAAATAGACAAGAGAAATAACACCTAGAAACAAAATGAGATAAAGAAAACTCAGGTAGTGACCGGATGGTCGAGAAACCGAGTTCACAAGTAGAAGAAAAAAGAAAAAAGAAATGAAATGAAAATAAATAATCCATCCAATAATCATCTGAACGTCTTGACGCATTTATTTGCAATTGATAACTACGTATTTGGGTGGGTGATAAATACGTCTCCATTTTAGAGAAGAAACTACGAATTTTGAAATTCTAATATTGTTGGTTCTTTAGCTAAATCGTACACACATGTAAATCATACCCAAATGTTATTGAAGTTATAAATTTATTCACTCACTTAAGTGCACGGATAATGTAGAAACCGTGGAAGTCTTTTTAAAACCAATATTTTCTGGGAACATATTCTTCTCTATGTTTGCTTTGCGACGCGCGTCTGGATTCGTATCTTAAAATATGGTAACGCAGTCCCTTGGTGGCAATCCAGATAAAAGCACGTGACTTCAAGACGCTCCAACCACTCCGCGCTTACATCAAAATCCCGCGCCAGTCCAGGCAACTTCTCGCTACTCACCGTGTGTTCCGAATTCCTAGGAAAGCTGGTCTCTCCGCGCGTGCCATCGCGTCTCGGCCACGGCCGCCGCCTCCACCGCCGCCGCCGTCGCCGCCGCCTGCTACGTCACAACCTCCTTCACAGGCGATGCTCCAAACTCACACGCGCACTCCACACTACTAAACTTCACTTCGTGGGGCCACACTCACACTCCGTTCGATAACAGCCGAGTAGTGGAGGATGGAAAGTTAGAAGAGGGAGAGGGGTATCTACCGGCGACGGGCTCCTCTTTCGACCGGCGGCGGCGCTGTATCGCCGCGGATGGTTACGACGATGCGCGTCTATTGTGTCTCGACGCCGCCACCGCCGCCGCCGCCGCCAACGTCGTCGACGTCTTCACTGTTGTCACCGTCGTAATCTCGGGCGAAGCGTCGAGGCGACCGCTTAGGCTTCGCCGCCTCCACCGCAGGGCGCGGGTCGCAAGGTTCCCCCCGACGCCGCTGCCGCCACCGCCACCGTTGCCTCAGCCGAATGTGAAGCGATGTCGGTGTTCAAGTTGGCAGGTCTGGCGCTTTTGGTGTACACACTGTCGAGAGTGTGGGAGTCCCCGACGTGTGGTGTCTCCAGAGGGCTGAAATAAAAAACACACAAAATTAGTCGATCGCTTTGACAGTTACGGAAACAATAATATGTAGGAAATAAACTACATTTATAAATAACAAATGGTGGTAAAGTATGAACCGAATTTTTAATTCATAAGGTCAATAAATCATACCAGTAGATCATATAACTCTTGCAGACATTTAAAATCATAAAGAAATTGAATGATTGTCTGGATATATTCCATGAAGCTATTCTATACAATGTATTTCGATGTAACAGATTCAAAAACATTCACTGTTGAATCTCGTTCTTCAATGAACTATTTTCAACACGAGTCATTGACTCGGAAGTCAAATAAATATAATTACTCGAAACGTGCTGTCGTGAAATTTTTATCACAAAATTCTTACCGGGCATGGAATTTTTAAAAAAATGCGCGAAAAAAACACCAACCTGAACACTAACTGCAGTCACCATTGACCAAATAATTAATATACTTCTTATACCTCTGGAGTCCATTTACAAGAGAAAATTCCGTTCGTTGTCACTATGAGAGCAAATATTCAGAAAAAGATTCTTTGCACAAAATGTACTATAAAGTTTTCATTTGTATTGTGGTATGTGGTCTTTCGGGTTGCCTTTTCATGTTGGGCAACAATCCAATCCGTAATTGTTTTGGGAGTTAATGAAGTTACAAGCAGCTCGCATTTTAACGATTTTGAATAACTTATTTTTATTTGTGCTAATAAATCTATTGTTCAATTAAATGGAATTATTCATTTGTACACCCCTTTTCGTAATATTGCTATAATGATACGTAAATTTGATTTTGAAATTACAGTAATAAACAGAGTGGAATATATTCATTTGAACAATATTTTCAAAGTTGATAACAGTGAATACAAAACAAGGTAATTATATAGATAATATAACTATATAGATAATATAATTATATAGATAATATAAATATGTAGGTAATATAATTATATAGATAATATAATTATATAATAAAATCTGATACATTTTCATAAATCATTTCACGGATATAGTTCAAATTTTCAGATAAGGACACATCAGCTATAAATGATATCAGCAGATTTTATTAAACTTGGATAATTTGATATTAAGCACAACAAAACATGAAAGAAATAAAATTTATCACTTCTAACTAATAACTAACTAATAAATTTATTGTCAAAAAACAGTACAAACTGCGTATGACCACGTGGAGGAGAAAAACTAATTTACTCTCCGGAAGCAAGCAAGGGACCATCCCATCAATTCCGATCAAGGGCCCTAAGGCAGAGGCGGATTCAAAAAAAAAATTCAGCAAAAATTCCTAGATAAGATAAAAAGTTAGCTGCGAGTTATAATACTAATAGAATGTCAATATGTTTGTAATTTTAAGCAAAAAATTACATGTACAAGTTATTATCGAACTATAGATTATTCTGAGTATAGTGTTTAAAAATCATAAGAATTGAAATAACACTAAATTCATGTTACAATAAACACGCCCTTAGACAAAGCCTAGAGGACCTGTATGATAAATCCGCCTCTACCAGAAGGAAAAACGGAGAAAAACCCGGGCCAGGATGTAACAACATGAAGAGAAAAATCTTCAAGTTCGTTCATGTTACAACCTCCGTCTCCAATGATAAGGACAATTTTTACGAAAATTTTGAATCACTTGCTCTTATGTATTAACTGTTTTCGCACAAGATAAGCTTGATCTTACGTGAATCATTTCTCTTGCTAAAGTTTCTTCATGTTAGTTTTGTGACGAAGTCTCGGATGACGTGATTCAATGATTTAAATTAAGGATGATTCCCATCTATTCAATAGTGTGTGTTCGCTGAATTCCATTACCCTCCGAGAGTTCGTAGGCATAATTCTGGGAAACATAAACAACGATTTCATGAGCGGCGGCAAACCTTTTGTATCCCGCGCGAGAGCTATAATAGACGATAACACGGACACACAGCGACAACCACAATATATTAATGTTCCATTCAAACTGGTCAAAACAATGTTACCTGACCCGAAAATACAAGATAATGTCTACGGGTAACATATGTTTTGACATATACTATGGAATCTTTTATGCAATCAATATAACGACAATAAATAAATATAATATTTTTACTATTAAAGGAAAGTTAGAAAGATTAAGTTGTATGATATACACAAGTCTTAAGTTGTATTATATAACTTAATATACACAAGTCAATTGTACATAAATCATAAATATTATGAATTTACGAAGTCAGTAAGTGCAACTCAATGAAAGAATAGTGACGTTAAGAACTTTATTAGAGGAATATATCCAACAATGAAATGAATCGTAGTTCGATTACTCACATTTATCCAGAACAGCAATTACTTGTACGCGATAACTACGTGAATGAATTACGAAGATCCAATTCCAACATAACTTCTTTATCTATAACTACCATCGTCTTTTTGTTATCTTGTTTTTCACACAGTCAAACACTCAATAAAACGCCACATAACCATTAATACCACGCTCTTCACACCATTCTCTACAAAAAAAACTACGCCCGATCACATCGGCTCAATTACGCCGAACGAATCATCTGACTCTTCCATTCATCAACTCGTTTGTCCGTCAATCATCGTTCTTGGTGAGGCGGTGCACACACAAGGAGTCTTCCATCACGCGGAGCGACTCACAGCAAATCACAGCCTCCACCGCAACAGCGCCCTTGTCGTCTGCTCTCGTGTGAGTGAGAGAGTGAGGCAGCGAGTGAGTCAGAGGCAGCGACGGCAGCAGCCGGCGCACGACATACGTGGCCTCAGGCGGCTCGGAGCGGAGGTCGGTTACTGACTGAACCGCCACGCCGCGCCGCGTTGTGGTGGACGTCGGCGTGTTCCCGCGCGCACGCCGTCACTGCTGCTGCCGCTGCCTCTGGGCCCGCGGCGGAGGTGGACCCGAGCGGAGCCGGCGCTTGCGCGGAGGACGCGGGAACCAATGCGATTCGGAGAAATGCCTCTCTCTCTCTCAGGCGCGCGCGGTCTCGTCGTTCACCTGTGCCGTCACAGCTCCGCCATCACTCCCACCTTCTCCGAGGTCATGGAGAATTCATTTCAATCTTTAAAAACTAAGTTGCACAATTCGTTTCTTCTATTTAAAAAGATAAGTATTCAATTAAATTCTGAACTTGTAATAAATAGTTATTACAGGAGGGAATGAAATTCAAACTTGAAATGTATCAACATTAATATAATGTTGTTATTCTTATAGGTAAATATTATTGTTATTGTTGTTAGTTCTATGACTCGCCATACATCTTTGTTATGATCTATGTGGTTCAATAAAATATTATTATTATTATTATTATTATTATTATTATTATTACCTAGGGAAGGCGATCTATTGTAATAATTAATCTCGAATTTAGAGTTATTTTAATAGTTACGATTTACAAACTGTAAATCCCGAACAATCTATGGTCAGATAGTACAACGTAACTGTGAACAATCTTTTTATGTTTTATTAAATATAAATTTGTTGATATTTTGTTGATATTATAATACGTAACTAACTTTGTTTTCTTATCTTTTTAATCTGCCTCTGCCTGAGGACCGTTGATCGGAATTGATAGGATGGTACCTTGCTTACTTCTGGAGAGTAAATTAGTAAATTATTGTCCTCCACGTGGTCAAACGCAGTTTTGTACTGTTTTTTGACAATAAATTTATTATTATTTATTATGAATTCGAATCTTACCAAACTTTAATTTTGACGACGTCCAACAAACACATTCACGACGTGATTTTAAGTTCAGTGTCATATCGTTATATAAAAACCGACTATATTTAATGATATTTTGAGTATGTGACATAAAGACATGTTCTCTACCCCAACGACCCCAAACTTCAAACGGAACGTTGAATCGACAAGAACTTTAGTCAAGGCAACACCGAACGTTTATCAGTTAAAGTTATCGAACAAACACAGGAAGCATTCAGATTGATTGTCAAACGATATAATGATTGATGAAATTATTTTTTTAATAGATTAATTAAAAACACATTTGATTTCCAGTGGGGTTTATAATATTTATGTGCCAATAAATTGATTAATTTTGATGAGTGAATAATCTTAAATTCGAAAACTCTCTGAATTTCTATGAAATAAGACTACATTCCTTGAGATGTAGGTTGGAAATTCAGGAGATCCTGATGTATATTATGTATACATTGACGAAGAAAATAATCATTGATTAGAATTCAAACATGTTTATAAAATATTTTCATATTATTGTCATAAAATATTAAACTGTTCCATATTGACTCCGTAACTAAAATTACATTAATTTTGTTGTAATATTTCTGAGAAAACTTATTGAAAAGATCAATACACTATGTTCTCGCTCAATTCCATCATAGCAGAACTGCATGAGTTAATATGTTGAAGAAACTATGTTACACACGAAGAACAATACATTTATTTTTTTTAAATTCATAAGAAAATAAATAATATAACATCCAATTGATAAACATTGTTATTGATTGAGTTTCTTTCTTCATGCGTGTTATTGGAATGGCTATGTAACAATCGATCGTTTTATCAAAAATGGATTTAATTACACTCAACTTCGGTGTCGAATATAATAATAAAAAGACTATCATATTTTCAATTTATGTAAAATTTTGATGCTCTCTAAAAACATAATAGTTCAAAGATTTTTATTTGACATTTCTCTTTCCTTTTAGTTGAAGAGCTATTGAAATTAACTCTAGAAACAGACTGAGCATTACTCAGGAGAAATCATTTCTTCACTCTCAGGTTCAAAGCCACTGGGTACGTATTAAAGTCCTAGTCAAAGGCTACAAGTAAGGAGAATGGTAAAGGAGCAATCAGAGGTCAAAGTAAACTGTTTTGCCTTTGGGTAGCTTAGAGAATAATCTGTTTCTTATCCCAACCCCGCATAAGAAAATTCGGGTACTCAAAGCAAAGGATGGATTTCTCATTAACAGGTCCAGTTCTGTAAGCTTTGTGTCCTTGACATAGAATTATTCATTTAATCGACACTAATACCTTAAGACGAAAGTATAGATATTGAATTATTTTCAAACCAAGAAAAATACTCGTTTTTATTACCCACATCTGAAAATATATTTACGTGAAGGTAAACGAAAAACGTTTTATGACATCAGATACTGATGTAAGGAAACATGACACCCCTTTCCAATATTCTCGTGTCTGATTCCTTCCCATCTCAAAGAGTTCATATGAAATTACGAGAATGTATGTCAAAAAATGTTTTTTCTGAACAATTTTTGTCTCAATCCAGCTTATAAAACATGTATAAGATATTATTTGTAAGTCTGGTGTTATGGTATTGTGATGCAAACTCAATGTGGGATATAAACCGTTCAGACAGCCCATCCCAAAAGAAAACGAGAGTTTATACCTGGATGTTTCAAATAGTAAAAACTCGTGATAAATTATTCTGATAAAAATTCTAAAAATAGAACTAAAGAAATAACCGTCACAGCAGAAGATTATTAACATGAATAGTCACTGAAATATCATAATCGCTGATCTTCACTGAATATGCTATGTCAAAGATTAGGCTGGTCAAATAATGTAATGTGGTAAAATGAAAATTGTTAGTAAATGAAGTTACTATTAAATATTAATAAACTCTCTGCTGTAACAAGGTCGTTTAATTAGTTTCATTTTCATAAACATGTGCAGACATCCCACCTATATTTGTAATAATAATAATCATCATCATCATCACGGAAATGTCACAAATTACAATATGCCCATTCATTCGTCCTCTTATGTGAGGAGAATATCGGAATATACCACTATTTACGCTTTACCATGCACAAATGTTGTGTTGGTGTGTTAATTTTTATTGTTAAAATTTGTTTACACTACGACTCAAACCACGAACGTTGTATATTGATAATACAGAAATTTTATTGTGATCATCCATATAAAGTTGTTAGGTTGTGAGTGGTAATTTATTTATTTTTTTCGAAATTTTATTTCAAATTTCATATAAACTGTCAGTTTTTAGTACTTTAATAAAAGATCAGTTTCCTTTTAATTGATGTGTTATGCCGTGTATACGACGACAGCTGCATCCGCTGCCAATAACAAGCGACAAGCAATGCCCCTTATACTGTGGACTAAGAACGGATGCAGGGGTCACCCACGCACACTTACAATGCGTTTCGAAAACAAAACAAAAATATAGACTGAAGACTTCACCAAACCACCAGATTCAAAGTTTATAAATGAATTAAATAATTTTTTAGAACACGAAGAAAATAGACATTGTTATTCATGTTATTTTTATTTTTATGTGTATTAATCACTCAGTTTGTTAGCTGGCTATCACATGTGAAATGATGCGATACCGAAGATGTTTATTCTGATTACTGAATAATTTGAAATCTGCATAATGTATATTGTGTATTATTAGAGAAATCCACAACATTTTTTTTTCATAAAGAATGTGTAATTATTGTTTCTACATTCAGGGTAACTGAAAGAACCGTTTCTTCACGTTTTAATAGTCTTAAAACAAAATTTAAGGAAATTATGGTTTACCCCATTAAATGGAAATAAAATTTAAATAAA
The DNA here is from genome assembly GCA_002313205.1 of Laupala kohalensis. Lineage (NCBI taxonomy): Eukaryota > Metazoa > Arthropoda > Insecta > Orthoptera > Trigonidiidae > Laupala > Laupala kohalensis. Next base: position 192,231 of record NNCF01126735.1, on the reverse strand, counting down.
AAACCTCTAACATTAATATTAATAGCGTAGGATACGTGCATTGGTGCGTGAAACGTACGATGAAATTTTACCTCGTATTGAGATCTCGTATTCTCATTCCTCATATTCCATCTCAAATTGAGAGATAGAAAATGCATTCATATGAATTTTTTTAAATTTACATTTGGGTCAGCAATTGAGGTGATTACCCATTAACATCATTTTTACATGCCAATTAAAAATACCAATCTAATTAAGGTCGTGAAGTAACTATCAATCTTACGACGCGGGAGGCGTGTAATTGACGATTTCTTACATCTCAGGGAACAATTTCATATTCAGTAAAGTGTCATACAGTGAATAATCATTGGCACTAAATCGAAAAATTTTGATTTACTACTTTCGCAAAATAGAAGGTGATTTCAAGAACAAGAGATTTCTTTAGACTTTTCTACCGCCAGGCCACACACATGTAACGAATAGCAAGACAAGTCATTTCTCTGTACAGATACAATGCGATATAACATATTTTATTGATATATTTGAAGAAAATAGAAAATGTAAATTAATACAGCTGTCATTGGTGTAACTAGTGTGTTTGTGTGTGGGGGGGGGGAGGGGGACGTGCCCACCTCAGGCAGTCTTAGGGCTCATTCCAGTAACTTGTGTCATTTAATATTTCATATTACTGGTATAATTATGAAACTTTTGGCTGTTTGTTGAGACTCAGACTGGATGGGATGTCTACGTGGAGTTTGCAAGGACTCAGATAAAAATATTTCTATATCCACGTCGTCTAGGTCCCGGGTCCACCCCAGGAATATGCTCTTTGTTACACCAATGACAGCTTTTGTTTAACTTGTAATAAATTATACGACGTAAAACTCATATCAATAACTCGTTGAAAGCCAGAAGTCTAGACAAGAGTGGAAGATTCGAAGTTCCATTCATGAACTTGGCTCCCATCGCGTTACGTCACCATCCCACTCCCACCATCACTATCACTGGCCTTGCCCTCAACATAACGAACTCCCCAGAGAAGCATCACAACGCGAGTGACTCATCACAGCATCACCCGTTACCATCGTTCACCCATTACAGCGTTTCGCTGGGCACGAACAAGCGACACGGAGGGACCCGGTCTTCTTGAAGCGCGAGATAACCGCTTATCTACAGCACATGCTTTGCTCTTACGGAGTTACGGGCCACGACGACGACGCTCCACTGCGCGTTCACACTCACAGAGGGGCTCTAAGCAAGGGATAAAACCGTCGAACGATACGTCCCGCTTGGGAACTACTCGACAGTAGCGTCCTTCATAAAAGGAAAACCGCTAAAGATGAAATTATTTTGCGGAATTTCTCATATTGCCAGAAAATACTAAGCTCAGATTCTCATAGTGGTATCAATTAGTTGTAGGTGGTCACATGATTGTATCATGTCTATTGTCCTACTCCACCAATAAGAGGAGAGAAACGAATGACAGGTGGCGAAAAATTTGTGGTCTACGAGAATTTGTACGCAGCAAATGTGGCTGTTACGAAAAGAATATGTACTCAGCTGACGGTGGTCAACTTAGTGAGGACTCTACTTGTAAGGAAGGCGCTGCAGTCATCGACGTGAGGTTGGCAGTACTGCACACTCATTATGTAAAACAGCCCGCCGTTTACGAGGCAGCGATAGCAGACTATCGCCACGGAAGAGTGGGAATTTGATTTCGGGTCACTTGCTTCGCCGCAACCCACATAACTAACACCAAACAACTTTTCATAATAAATATGGATTATTATGGTGATATAGCACAGTCTTATGATGGGAGTGGAACCCATAAAAATGGTCGCGAGGTTTTTCATTTTCATGATTCTTATATTCATGAAGGTATAATCATGCTGTCATTTTGTTTGGGGACACAGTGAAACTTCTCTATAACGGACGCTCGTGAGACCTTAAAATTTCTCTGCCATTTAGAAGTGTTCGCTCTTGGGAAGTTAAGTAGAAAATGACGGGGTCTGAATGTTTGCTATTGAGTCCTTAAAGGCAAGTTTCACTGTATACTGTTATAATTTGACGAACGTCACTGACAATGAATATTGAAAACTTATAATCAATGCGAAAAAAAATTGTGAATGCTGTCATAGTCAAATGTTATACTAATTTTCACTTTCTGAAATTTTTATCCAATTAACCTTGAATATAACTCTACGATGTAATCTTAAGTACAATGAAGAATAATTATCCCTGTGTCTTTCAATCAAATCTGTAATCATGGACGGATAATTATCAAACAGTGATATTGTGCGTGTTTGTCTAGAAAAGACAGAAGCTCCTTTATATTTTCCTTCTCATTCGTGATTGGATATTCTCACTTTATTGTGAAAACCATATAGTTTTAAAGTGTCAGAAGAAAATCGAAAGCTAGAACACTGATAGAAGACTGATAGAACACTGGTACAAGCTAGGACACTGATAAGTGACAAAACCGTTCATTTTCCATGCGGATTATTTAAATTTGCTCTTGAATGTATTATAAAAAATCCTAATTACTATGTAAATTCTGATAATGTCAGCTTTTTAAGAAAACATTCTAATTCGTTCTAACACCCCGGTTCTGGAAACCAATTTAATAGGAAAAGATATTTCGACCCTTACCCGACTGATTTGTAATCACTTTGATTAATATATAACATATTTAATAAAGATCCTAGAGACACTACCTTTAATTACTATGACTTTAACTCCTTAGAAACTTTAATTTTCTTGTCCTAAATATGAAGAAAGAATTGTCTCGGTTAGAGGTAGAATGAAAGATAAATGATATCCAGTTTCTTACATGGTCTTGGAAATATAATGTCGGGAAGTATCAACCCATTACAAAATATATCCATGAAACAGAACTAGCTATCTGAAACAAACTAAATTTCAATTTTTGCAACGTCAAGTGGACACATTATTTACACTCTAATTTGGAGACCAAGAGAATAATAAGTTCTCCATCAACCCTCACTGTCTCAGTACATAATTCTATAACGAATTCTGCCAATTTGTTAATTTAAGTTGGTCCATACGTATTAATTAGATGACTGGACCTTCGCACGATGAGAACAAAATAATTAGAATGTGATGACGCAATGAATATGGCATCACCAAGAAAAGGAAGAAGGTTATTTTTGTTTTATCGCTTTCAGAACGTTTCAGCCTATTTGTATCCATCATCAGTCGATATGACACAAAATATAATCAAAGAGATGACATTTCTTCACAGAATTGTATTTGTTGGTTTTTGTGTTCAAAATTTGTAAATTAAATTGACATTTTTGTCTGCTTCTTTTGGTCGATTTTAATACACGCAGACACAATGTATAATAATATAACATCTGCATAACACCACAATGAATTTCACTTAAAAATTAATTTGACACATCCTTTAACCTCATTATAGCTCTACAACTATGATATGCTTGATTTGTCTTTGAATGGAGAGGGTTTTACATGAATTCCAGGTTCTTCATTAAAGTCATGGTCTGTTTCTGATAGATCACTTAATTCTCAGGTGATGAATTGATAAAAAATAATAGAAGGGTTATTGTTACCTTAAAATTGATTAGGAATTAGTTAACAAGAATGCCTTATTTCATCCTCAACAAAGTCATCGCACATTTCCTTCTCTAATCTTTCTTTAGTGCCTGGTCTTGGCTACTATCAGTTATTGATTCTCCTCTCAAACAAATCCCTTTGAATCCGAAAAAAATCCCTTTCCAATCATTCCTAAACAACTTCTCAGACATCAAATAACATATCTACGAATTCATAAATTCTTGTTACACACACGTGGAACAAAACTAAAAACAGTCCTGTATTTCCTTTTAAAATGAAAATACACATGATAGTGTCTATGGTTTCGTCATACTATTTCATTCTGCAACCTTCTGTAGAGTCATTAACTGATCGAAGGAAAGTTACGTGTCAATGTTATCTTAATAAATCAATGCTTCATGGCTGGAATGACTAACGTCTTTAATAATTCACTTTTTGAGATTCCATCACTCTCCAATTTGGTATATTGCAAGAAACATATCCCTCTTCAATTTTCGCTTACGCTACCCCATACTCATTCTTCTCGATCCTCTTACTTTTGTCGTATCCCCCCCATTACCTCCCGCCGTTACAGCCTCTGCTCACTCAGCCTTTTTCCCCTGCTACCCTTCCACCCACTCTTCCAACCTTGCCTTGATCGAAGGCGAGACTAAGCCACAGGCAGGGCTGTGCCTGCTATTGTACTTGCCGGCGCACGCTATTCTCGGTCGTCTATTCAAATGACGGCAGAATACGAGCGCGAATTCTGTCTCGATGGGAAAGACGACTAGCGCGACCGGCTCGTAGACCGGCACCCACGGTCCATAGACGTGAGGCGGTGCACTGTGGTCTGTGGTGCAAAGTCAATATCGAAGGCCAAAATTCAACGTAGATGAAAAAGCTTTGTTTTATAAGAAATCTAAATATTTATATATTTTGTTACAATTGAATTGAGCCAGGATTAGACCACGAAGCTTGCTCTACTACATAACCGCATGCAAGGATAGGAAGGGAGGATAAGGAAGGAGGAGGATGAAAAGATATTCAGTTGCCGGATAGTCTACTGGCAGCGACACAATGAGTATTTACATGTCTCGAGGTTCTTCCCATCTTTCCCCCACCAAAGATATTTTCTCACGGTCATTTTAATTTTGATTTCTAAAACGTTTGAACCATATTATTTTATTAGAGTTCTGTATGGTATATTCATAAGAATAGTACGTGTTTTATCATTTTAGTTTTTGTTATTATAAAAAATTGTATTAATTTTTTATAGTTACATATTTTAGAAGAAAATTATTATATAATAGTTTTTAAAAATTGTTTTACATTTTCATCTAGGTCTTTTACTTTTGTAACTATGTTTTATTAATTTTCATTGATATTTTTCAACAATGTTTAATATATTTCTGATCATAAATGAATGAAAATTTTGAATTTTTATCTCAGGTAAAAACTTACCTTCGGCAGTCGGGAACAAACGAACAATACATATGGTTGGAGGATACAGTCAAGATAGTTAATAATCTACTTTGGCACGAAAAATACTGTCATGATTATCGTAAATAATATTCTGAAAATGTCATTAAATAAGAAATATGTATATTCTCGCAAAACGTATAACCAACTGTCTTTCTTCATTTTCTTGAAGTGTACAAAGCGATTTATTGTATGTAAGTTGTTTCTATGTTTAAGTTCTTTGTTTTGTATATCATGTATGGCCGTGACCTGATTCTCAGTTGTTTTGACAACTGAATAAGACAAACATTTTCAATAGTTACTTCTAGCTACTTCTCAATGGGGATTCAAGAAAGACTGTTCACGCACGAAATTCAAAACTTGACGCGACATAAGGTGCGGGAACACAAAGATTTGTCTATGTCTCATGAAATTTTGCTCTCTAGGCTGATACCTAGTGTTTATTTGTTATAAAAATAAGAATAAATTTATTGTCAAAAGAGCAGTACAAACTGTGTATGATTACATGGAGGACGATAAACTAATCTACTCTCCGGAAGCAAGCAAGGGACCATCCAATCAATTCCGAACAGGGGGCTGTAAGGCAGAGGCGGATTTAACGTTTCAGCACACTCCTAACTATAATAAATAGTTCGGTAATTGTCATAAAATTAACATAATTTGTAGTTAATAAAATACAAAAAAATTATTTCAGATGTAAGTATTATCAAACTATAGATTATTCGGAAATTATTGTTTATTAATCGTAACTATAAAAGAATACTAAATTCGAGATTGATTATTCCAATAGATGGCGCCCCTAGGTAAGAGTCTAGTGAATCTGTATAAAAAATTCCGTTTCTACTCGAAGGAAAACCGGAGGAAAACCCGAGTCAGGATGGTTGTTAAAGACAGATGTGTCCTTAGGTATCGAACATACTTTACTGTTGAGTGGGCAATACTAAACCCGAAAGGAAACTACTCCTAAGTCTGCGAAACGAGGAAAGAATCCGCATTGTCTCGCTCAACAGCACGTCGGTAACTTAGTTGTAAACAATTAGCAGTCTCCCACAGTGCACAATGCGCCTCAGTATTTCAGTCATTCTTCTAAGGGGAATGTTGAAATGGTTGAAAAATAAGAAACGAAATTTTTGAGAATATATGTTTTAAGCCATCTTAAGTAGGAATAAGACAATTAAAAGTCATATAATTATTACAAGTTATAAATAAATTCTATAACTAGTATTCTTCAATGACATTGCCCTACAATTTGCATGGACAAATTATGTCGGAAACTGAATCAACCTTACTCAGTTTCCGCTGAGCAGAAGAATTTCAACTGAGAAAAATATGAAAAGCTAACAAAATTTTTATACACAACCAATGTAGCTGGCTTTAATTTGTTTATTGCACGTAGTAATACAACTGAACAACAATTCCCAAAAATTTTCATATAAATTTATTTCGTCATCTGATTATGCGTCAACAAAATTGTTGATATTCACAGTCTGCATTGTGAAATAGGTGGTATAAAATAAAGCGCAAATATTTCATTTATTTCAGGTTTCGAAAGCATTCTTAATAGAAGTCACATTGCGTAACAAATCATATTTAGCTACCACGAAGATAGAACCGCTCCATAAAGTCTATTAGATCCATGGACGTATAGAAAACCGAAGAATAATCGAGATGAAATGGCTTCAGGGATTAAATGTGAAGAAAAACTTAACATTAATGAGTGAATACAATGATTAAATCGTTTAAAAAAGTTATGTTTGAAAACGAACAATGAAACCCTTTATATCATATTAAAAGTACAAGAATGCAAGGTCAGAGCTTGTTTAAAGAAAATCGATTTTTTTGTGTTTATTGTGGAAGCATACTTGAAGTTATGTTTGAAAACGAACTTTATATCATATTAAAAGTACAAGAATGCAAGGTCAGAGCTGGTTTAAAGAATATCGATTTTTTTGTGTTTATTGTGGAAGCATACTGCACCGCTTGGAATGGGTCGTGTCGTTCGCGAAGACCACGGCGAAATGTCTTGAGAGCCGATGACAAGAAGGCTGGTTTATCCCTGAACTCGAAGAGTTTCTCTCTTACTGGGTTCCAGCATTTAACGTTCCAGTAACGGCGCTCCTTCCAAGGTTCGAACAACACGCTTGGCTCTTGAAGCTTTGCACAGCCAACAGATCGATTGTAAAGACACAATCTCAGAGAATACGCACAAACTCTGTTTAAACTACCTCCACAATACGAAAGTTACAGGACTTTGACTGTTCCTTTCCAATTCTTTTGTAACTTTCAAAAATTATATTAACATCATTATAACAAAAATATTTTTATGACTATTTCTTTCTATTGATTGAATATATGATTGAAAGAATCTATGTACGCTGATAAATTCAGCAGACTTTAAAGTTCGTCACAATACTAACTAACATTTCATCGTATTGATTGAATGGTAGGTACTATTTTATTGCGAGGTTTGTCAACTCATTTTCAAAATACAGATGTGGTAGGGGAAAATAAAGAATTATTCTCTGTTAATGTTACTTACACAAAGAACTCGATTAATATTAACAATTTATAAGAAAACAGTAGTTAAAGTATAGTTCTTTGTGGAACGTTTCTTTTCAAAAAGAAATTTATGATTATCTTCTACATTTAAATTATTGTTGTATTACGAAATGAAAGAAGCAACTTTGATAAATATGAACATTAGACACATATAACTTATCCAAGTTAAACTTTATTTGAATTTTAAGAGCCGTATTGGTTCCACCTCATGTACCAAGCTAGCAGAACGAAAACGCAATGAACTCTTGCAATGAAATAATGCGTGATATATACAAGTAAGTAAGCAAGCATGCAAGAAAGCAAGCAAGCAAACTAACCAACCAACAAACAAACACACAAGCAAAGAAAGAAACAAACAAACAAACAGAGAGCGAGCGAGATAATTATCTAGTTTATAGTTTGCATATATTTGATCTGGAAGTTCAACGTAGTGGTACAAGCAGTGATACATATCCCACAAAAATAAACCAAGATGAGTCAAAAATGTACTCGACAGAAAATAGCGATCATGACAATAAAATAGTATCAGGTTAAGTGAAAAGGATTGGGTGCAGCAAAGATCAACAAATTTCCTGTTATTATAAGTTACCTATCATTTTCAGTTATATCAAAAATAGTTGGAGAGATCAAATTAATAAGCAATTTGTTATAGTATATACCATTTTACCATACATACAAAAAATACCTTTACCTCTCTCTCCGTATTTTCAAACTATAGCAAAAATTTATTTTCAGATGGTACAAAATTTTGCAGTCCTTATCTTTGCCTCAAAACAACGTTACTTTGTCCCAATCCACTAAGGAAAAGAAGACAATAAAAAAGTTTAATGATAGAAGAAAAGAAAAACCTTCCTTTACTCAGAAACACACAAACAAAAGAGAAGAACAGTTGTTTCCAGTCTAATGTTCAAGCGGTTTGGTCAGAAAATACAACATTTATTATTAAAAAAACATTTTGTATTGTGTCCTTACATTATAATAACACCTTTTCTTAGTTAATACACAATTTCTTCCTTCATAAAATCGTGAATTAACAGCCTTATTCTAACAATTTTTTCAAAGTTGTCGCAGGAACCATATCCGATTCCCATGTACCATGTGGATATATCAAATTCTTATCAACACAATGTGGTGGATAATGAAATTATCGGAAGAACAAAACTGAATCATCTCCCACTAACACACATATAACTATTACGCAGCAACCTTCCTCAAGTTGTAAAAACCTAGTAAACTATCATTAGTATCAACTTAATAATCCTTGGTCCTAAAATAATTTCTTTTCTGTAATATAATTCTTCCTTGCTTATTTGCATCATGTTTGTTCGTTTATCCGTCATACAAATATTTAAGTTTTCAAATTAATTATCATAACTGTTTCAGAGACGTCTGCAGTGTGTTACCTGAATAAAAATAAAGTTAACTTTAAAATTAACGTTCAGAAAAATTCTGAAAACCTATGTCTCTTCATTGGTTAAACCATGATTATGAAACAGAAATATGTATGTAGGAAAAAATTAATGATTTGATTCAACTTGTTGATTGCTTAAGGTCATGAAAATGTTGCATAACTCTTTGAATCCACAGGCAACCATCTAAAACGAGGTTCGAGGCCACGCAACACGACCGTACGAGGGCGTAAGCGCTGAGGATCGGACAGGAGGGAAGGGAGGCTACTGAGAGAGGGATACCACCCGTACTCTGACGTCAGTCACTTCCACACAGTCACTCGGAAGGCCTTCCATTTTCTGCCCCATAAATGTGACACTAAATGTTTGAGAGATTGGACTAGCTCCAAGATTAACCTCTCTTTGCCGAACTGAAATGATCTAGAAAAACGTCGACCGACTTTGTGTAAAATAGATGCATGTTTTAAGTCGGAGGGTAAATCGAGGCGTGCCACATATGCTGTTGATTAAACAAATAAAGTGAATGATTTACTTCTCTGTTTTGAAAGTCATCCCGCGGACGTCATCGATTCTCTGTCCGTGGTATCGGATCGGAACGAAACACCGGAGAAAAAGAAGACGGGTATTAATTTTCGAGAAGGGCACAAATAAGAATTCTTATCTGGAGAAGGCCTCTCTCTCACCAAACAGCTTTCGTCACGGTTGCGGCGCTATCGATAGCGGCGAACATCGAGAGCCGGAGTTCCTTTTAAGGCCATCTCCCAGTTTCTTGGGGGACTCCACCCTTGGTGAGGGAAAAGGTGTGGTGGGAGGCGGGGAACTTCCCGGCGGCGTACAGCGCAATTTCGCCGTTCTCCCTCCTCACATCCGCCCGCGTTCCCCACATCCTTGGCGGCCGGATTGCGGGCGACGCTTCTCGCCGAAATGACGACGACGGGTGGTGGTGGAGGCGACGGTGCGGCGGTCGCCCGCAATGTTTCGCTGGCCGTCGTCGCGAAGAAAGAAGAGAAGAGGAAGGCTGTTGGGGAGTCTCTTTCCTGACGAACACGATAAAAGTGTTCTCTCGGTGGAGGGTTACAGAGGAGTATGGTTTGGAGGCGTAGAGCGCAGGAACGGTCCATGAATGGAGAAGAGGGTTGAGGACATTTAATGTTTCGGAGGGAAAGATGACCGCAGTCCATACTATAGAAACACAAAAAAGATAGGAGGTGATCTTCCATGCTGTGGGGAATAGGAAGTCTCTTCGTGAAAGAGATCTCTGTAGAAAGATGAGAGAAAATCTGTACATTCAGAGAAATTCAAGGTAAAATTATGGGGTTAATAGAAAAGGAGTGTCCGCTTTATTACTTCACTTTATAGCCCTGCTCGTTCCTGGCAGACGGAGGGAGTTTGAAATCAGTCATAAACACGTTTCTTAGTATTGTTATTTTATTAGTGATTATAGTTTTCAAGTATAATTTCCCCTTCCCAAAATCAATTATCATTCAATTATCTCAAGATTAGTTTTCCGTCTTCTACGTTAGTTTTAAAGAAGTTTTCCGATTTCATATATATTTATCTTTTGCTGGTGCAGTTAAACCCAGATTCAGTTTCCTAATTAAATGAGCAATATAGATTGTAGAGAGTAAATTACAATCTTGCCATGACATATCATTCTTTCTTATCGTAAATAAAATATAGTACTTTGAATAGTTAAGGACTTTAAAAAATGACATCTTAGATTTACTTTTATTGTCAGATACTTCTAAGGCTCATGCCAATATTTCGCGAAGATTACCCACATCTAACCAGTATTTCGTATTTAAGATACATAATTGTAAAAATTTTCATAGTTTACGTTCTTTGTTGAAACAACAATAACAATTAAAAATCTGTGGACTTTATCGAACATTAGTAATCTGCTATAGCGTCACATAAGAGGCATGTTGTGAACTAAGTCTTTATCCAATCATCAATGAAAAATAGCGTATCCTAGAAAGGAATAAAGGAACTTTCCATAATTCGAATTCAATTTATATGTTTAAACAAATTTTGAAGAAACTGTAAGTTGATAAAATGTAATATTACGATTTTGCAATTAAGGTATCCTTATACGTACTTAATTTTGGCAATTGGTTAAGTATGACGGGAGGGAAAAGGACATTTATAGAAAATTACGTAAATAAGAAACAACGATTTCAAATTAGCTAAAGGTAGATAATGTTGTAATAAATAAATAAAATATCAATTATATATTTAATCATTATAAAATTATTGAACTACCAAATAAATAGATACAATAATTATCAAACTAATTCCCACTAATTTAGTTTTATTTAGGGACTCTTTTTGTTCGATGGCGGGCTAGCAGCCTCCATACCACATTCTGTTAAGGCCTTCGTCCTGTCAGATTATTTCTTTACATTACAGTTTCTATATTACAGAACTTAACCTTTTGGTAGGTGCAATATTTTTCAATCTTCGGATCATTACAATAACCCATTTCATTACGAGAAATTAGTAGATACACACATTTCTTTCGTTGTGTTAATCAAGTGATAGAATACACAATATAAAGAGTCAATTAAAAACAATACTTATTTCTCAAATAAATGATATCCCTTTCTCAAACTGGATTTTGAAAAAAAATCCATTATTGGTCCATTTCTGATTAGCCGACGAGATGTTTCCAATTGAAAAACAGCCGGTTTTGTCAATGAACTTCTAGACACGGAAATCTTCCAAATTACGCGGAAGGGGAGAATGTTTCTTTATTTTGAAAAAAGAAAAATGATCGTGTCAATTTTTACGTAAGGAACGGATTGCAAAAATTTGCAAATCACTGGTACTTTTTGTTGAACTTTTAACCCCATGGAAGTGGGTTTTTTATTTATTTCAGTGAATGAAATCCAATATTAGTCTATTTCTCAATAGTTAAAGAGATGCTTCGAATGCAAAGAATACCTATAAATCATTTTTTGACCCGAAAATTATCAAAAATACCCAGAAGGGATGATTTTTTAAGATTTAAAACTAATGTATGTTTGAGTAGATGCAGAGAATCGATTGCAAAATGCCGCAAGTCTGTGCAGTACACAGAAATGATTTTATTGAATTTTATATAATTCTTTAAATTTGCGTACTTCGTTGATGGAGTTTGCAGAGTCGCCACTAGATGGTACTAAAACAGTTTTTTAGGGATTGCGTTTTTTTAGGTAAGTATGACAGTGAAGGAGAATGTACATGTTTGATGAATCGTAGGTTTTAAAATTCGACTGTTTTAGTTAAGTTTGAAATTGTGTGAAAACAAATTTTTACGTTTAATTTTTGCTTATAATTCAAAAATAGTGTCTAATTAATGCCTTTCTAAATTATCAGACTACTATCAGACTGTATGTGAAAAAGACTACTTTATATTTGATTTTAAAAAATTCCATAATTAAACATTTCAATTTGAGTAGTTACATTAAATAAATTGTAATGTATTCTTATTAAGATCCTAATATGCATTTACCAATTTTCAAATTACATGTGATACTTAGCGGTAAATCTGATATTCAAGGTTTGTCAATCTTCCCTACTGTGAACTATTATATTGTTAACTTGTAAACCCATACACATACGATAACCGCTACATGATAATCCAGACGAATGTGTCAACTGAAGAATCTACGCATGAGATATGCGCGCGCATCCAACACATTTGGCAAGGGGGTACTCATTTACATAAACATGTATATCAAAATAAATAGCAAATTGTACTTAGATTGGGATTTTGATTGTAATTTCCACATTCTATCCACCTCTTTTTAATTCTTATAGATACGCAATGAAATATTTCACAGATTATTTTAGAGCTGGAAATTACCTGAAGCGGCAAGATGGTGTTACAAGTGGGGGGGAAACTGTGGAAGTGACGCTGAGACATCACTTTGGAGCTGACGAAATGAAAGAAAGATATAAGAAAATATTTAATAAACTGAAGCCTCCGGAGGCTGAAGTTAGAAGAAAAGAAGATAAAATCTTGGAAAAGAAAGAATATTAGCAATGATGATCTTGTTTAAAGCGACGGAGTATTTTATTCTTTTCAGACACGACTGGCAGAAGATTCAGGTACGAAAAAATCAATAGATATATCTGAATCAATAAATGAATCAAAATCCCGATGGATGTTTTATAATTTTTGCTGTAATACATGCAAATAATGAAACTTAAGTTATACTAGTCTAAACATACTAAAAGGAATTTCGTGAAAAACATTTTTCCATTTTTGAATTTTTATCGCAGACTTCAATATATATCGCATGATGTGTGATAACTATTCACATGATATTTGATCCAGGGTTCAGATTTCTTGTATAGTTTTGATGACCTATCAAAGTTACGCGCAGTCGAAGGCAAACCTCTTAAGGTTGCTTCAAGTTTTACCTTCACCACTTACACCCAAAGGAAGCATTTCCTGTCACTGAACTCAAAGGCAAGTTGAACAGGTAAGCATTTGCCTTGATCAATAAAGGTCACAAAGGAACGAACTGATATTGTATTTGTGATATTAAATAGGTATTAAATAGTTCAGTTATCTTCACTACATAAACATTTCTTGAATAAACTCGAAAAAAATTTGGGGGACGAATTAACATTTTCATTTTGTCAGCGAATATATTTTTTATGCGTGAGGATGCAAGGAATGTAACTAAATACGCTCATGGGCATGTTTTGTAAAATATATTGTGTACTTTAAATTCATTTCTCAATTCTTGTAATCAATGTTCACACAATGTGTACTAGAAAGGTGGTTCAAATAGAATGAAAATTTTAATGCAAAATAATGCATATCAGATAAAAAATAAAATAAGCACAAATAACTTGAAATTATTGCTTTCCATGTTCTCCAGATTTTTTCAATTTTTCATAGGTACAATATTTTCTTTAGCACGACTTTAGTTCGAATTAAAATTTGATGTTTGATGTGAAGTATTGAAAAGTAAGAAAATGCAAGGAATCAATTGATCCAAGTTTTCTATATAGTAATTATATATGTTTAATAATAAACTTTTGTGATTCTTTTGAAGATTCAGATAAAATTTGCCTTCAATTGGAGTAACAGAAATTAACCAATAATAAAACATACAATGTAGTTAACCATACAAAAAACGTATACAATGTGGAATTTTCTATAATATTTTTGTGGCAATTAATGAATTTGCCAAATGCTTGTTGGCGAGGATTCTCTTCACACAAAAATTAAAGTCTTCACACAAGTGTTTGAAGACTGAAAAAATTAATAATTCATTACCTAATATGCATTCAGTAATATTTCAAAGGTAATTGAACCATTAATTTTATATAAAGGAACAACTGATTCGATTAGATACTGATGAAGTTAATTAATTCCTCTGTGGTACACATTATTTAACAATGCGGTATAACGCTTTTCATTATATTTTAAGCTGATTATTTTCATCCTTTCCCCAAGTATTTAAGTATGGTATTATTACAGAATATATTAAACCGGTTTTGTTGAAATCGACAAAGGGAAAAGGAGAATGGCCTGGACAGAAGGAAGTGTGTTGATACCCTAATGATGGGGTAGGAAGATTGCCGTAGGAGAGGTTGGAAGTTCCTCATAGATGCATCCTTGTCCAGGAATGCAACTGCTGGGATTATGTTAAGCCTAATCTGTGGCAGAATAGTGAAGCGAACAGAGATCGCGGACTTGGGTCATGCAATTGAGACTGTGAAAACAACAGTAATGTAACCAAAGTGCTTAAAATATTTCAATAATGTAATATTTTCTATACATCAAGATAAAAGTACATTGGAGTAAGTTAAATTAACTTGTGTTTAATTATTGTGGTTAAAAACTATTTTAAGGTTGGTTAAATATTAGTGGTTTAATTGAGATATCGAAGGGTGTGCTTATTAGGAATGGAGGGACTGACAGTTTGGAGAAATGTTCTAAGCTGTCAGACGCCACTTTCGCTTGCAAGTAGTGTACCACAACTAACCTTTGCCTTGAAAGTCAAATTTGAGCTGCTAATTATGCTGCAAATACGAATGCCCAACTATTTTATATCATAGATTTAACTACGGAGTTTTGTTTATGACATTAATTCGAAATTTCTCTCCTTATTTTAGAAATAGAGAAGTAGGAATTTTTTGTTACTAGTAAGTTGAGTAGAAGTAAAAGATGCGTTGAATTAGAATATTTTGAGTTCTCTACTCCTTGAAGTTTTCTTGAATACTATCCACGAAATAATAAAAGCTTTTTTAAAAAACACTTTCATCCAGTTATCGTGGCTCCAATTACTACAACGCTATATGACGTGTACATAATTATATTGTACTTTTAAGTAGGTATTCTTTTCAAAAGAACATTAATATTCAATAAATTGCAGTTTGCGTTTTGTTAATATCAATGCTTCCCAGTTCTGTCTACTTTGTTTTTTCTGTGCGTAAACGTTGAGGATGAAACATAATAACACCATGAACAGCGCGTGTTCCAAAGACAAACTCGTAAAAAGGAAACCATATCTGGTGAAATGTGGAAGATCAAGGAGAAAACATATAGCCACTTCATGGATTTTGGCATCATTTCAAGACATTCAAGACGCATTGATGCGTATGAAGGGACTAAAACCATGCGAGAGTGTAATTTCTCCTCACCCCCGTTCTAAGACCAAGGTGGAGGGTGTGAGACCCCTAAAGCATTGTGAGAACTATTGTGGAGAGAAAAACTGAAATCCCAAAAAAAGACACACACTATTTACCCTTGTTAATGAGATACAAATAATGACGGGGAAAAAATTACACAAATACAGCAACGAAAAATAAGTTTTTGTTGTCATAGCTGCAGGTTGCGGACTCAAGAGCGCAAAATACTTTGTCGTGTAGACCCGCGGATGGATTTCGAGAACCAGAAAAAATAGTTCGCGAGAAAGATAAAAGGGGCGCGTCGCTAGGCTAGGGCTTTCTTCTTTTTTTGTGGTGGTGTGTGTGTGGGTGGGTGGGGGAAGGTTGCGGAGAGTGACGGCGGACGAGGTAACGAAGAGAGCGGGATATGGAGACAGTTCGGCTGGTGCATCTCAAAACATTTTAAACGCACGCGCAACGGTGTTTCTACATGCGGGTATGGTACTTCAAGGGGTACTTGATCTGAATAGTTGACCTGACGTGACCTGTTCGAGATATATAGTTGCTTCTCTATGCACTTCCATTCTAAAACTTAATCGTTTTCACCGCTGACACCGAACCATATACCACGGTGACCCAAGTAGTGAGGTAACAGGAAGTTGAGAACGTGTCCTCTACTCTCGAATCTTCTCTTACGTCCTTGTCCGATGCTTTACCTTGCACTATAGAGTTTCTGACGCTGACTCTGGTATGTGTCTGTCCTGATGGTGTGCAGTAGATGTAAGTGTATTTGAGTCGTAACTTTGATCTAAAATGTCTTTACTGACGGTCTCCTATTTTAGAGCGTCCGAAGAAGACTAATGATAAAGTTTATTAGTGAACTATGTCAGAAAAAAATGTATTAATCGCATTTTGTGCTTACCTTTTCATCAAGCTCAAGAGAATTCTAGATGAATGTAGATAAGAGTTTTTTAAGTTGCCAAATATTACTTCGTGCCCAATATCATTTTTATATTGTAATTATTTTTGTTTATTCTGTTTCCTTCAACGCATAATTATGCCTAATAATAAATTTGTGCAGATACTAAAGGTCAGATTTCCGTAATGAATTTGTGTTAGCTAATTTCATGTCAGAAATTCACAAGAAAATGATACTTGTATTTGTTTATAATGCATACGATATTTCTCAATGTTGCATTATCAGCTGACACATTTAATTAAAAATTATGAGCTACACAATTGGGGCAAATTCAGTGTAGTTATTTGCGCATTATCTTGTTGTTAATTTCATTGCTTATTTATGTGGATGGTGAAATCTTTCTCGTTCTCCTGGTGCCCAACCTACACAATCTCTGTCTGGGGGTAGTAGCAGGGCATTTACGGTTACAATACTAAGAAGTATTGCTACCGTGAACCACAAACTATCCATTTCCTCGTCAAAAATATGGTACAGAAAAACTGCAAGTCTAAAAGACATCTTCACATATAAAGTTGTAAAATAAAACAAGTTATGATTGGAAAAGTATTAGTTTAATATCACTACATCTAACTAAATTTACGTACATAACTTTAAATAATCGTGGACGTTGTCGTCTTAATTATTATAAAAAACCAGCATTTATCATTTACATTCCATCGAAAGATCGTTGAACGTCAGTGGCTAGCACAACTTTCTGATGACAGCTGGTCAGCGTCTGCATGTTGGAAGTTAAGTCCGAAGCAAAGCGCACGCTGCGAAATAACTATCGTGTTTATGTCGCTTTTGTTGAAAAAAAGGAAGGAGAGGAAAAATATTATAAAGTGCTGCGTAAATATGTGACAAAGATAGGATGACATTCAAAAATGCGTTCAAGCCTGTTTTATATATATAATTAAAATGGGATTTCTCACTGTGAGTTAATAAACAAATTAATATTACCTAGACAGTAAGACAATAAATTAGATTTATTCGAATTATTTAAAAAATGAAACCTTGGAAATAAACCGTATATGAAAAAATTGGGTAATTATGAATACAAATAAATAAGTGTAAGGTTCACATGTTGAATTGATGGCCTGTTTTAAAACTCAAAAGAAATCGTGACTCAAAACACAAAATATAATACGTCGAAAGGACACTTTAGATTAGGAAACAATAAGTTCTCAATTACGAATACTAAAATATAGATTTTAATTGATGTTTTCTTGAGTTAAAATTGCATTTACTTGAATTTAAAAAATATTTTTATCTCGCCTCATCATTCGTTACTGTTACACATAAAGTTGACTTCATAAATACCTAAACGTTAATGTAATATTATTATTGTGGATACATTAATATCTAATATTTTTCTAGCTAACTCTCCTGTAATTTGCTACATACTAAAACCGAAATACTATTATTACAAAAATATTTCCAATGAATTACCTTTAAAAAAATCATAATCGTTGACCTGTGGCGTAGTGCACAGCGCACTCGCCTTCTACACCTGGTGAAGCTGGTTCAAATGTCAGTTGATCCAGTACGATATGCAGTAGTGGACAAAGCGGGTTCGCGACAGGTTTCTCGGAGTTTTCACAGTTCCCTAACCTTTTATTTCCCTACAACATTTACTCATCATCATTCACCCCTCACCGTTAGGAGGCTGTCTGAGAACAGGTCGTGTACAAACGAGGAACCTCCACGCGATGCCCCCCCCCCTCCGGAGCAGTGTATGCTGTTCCAAGTCCTCATATAGAGACGAAATTCTGACACGATTTCATTCAGCACTGTTGATAATGTTTTTAAAATTGCTTTTCATATCCTCACGAATTATTTCAGTAACAAAACTAACTTATTACGTAATGTAGAAAACGAATGCCAAAATGAAATATTAATGAATCATATGTTTAAAAAAAGGATTCCGCATATAACCGAATAGATGATGCTATCAGCAATGAATTTTTTTTTAATTTTTTTTTTCGTGTTTCTTTCGTACACACCAACAAACAATTTCAAGCCTTGGTTTGTTAGAAGCAGCCGTATGCGAGAAGAACACTGCGGTATTGCAATTTCCTTAAGTACATCGCACCGTGCTCCCCGCTTTGTCGATGCACGGTCGCTATGGTGAGGGGAGAAAGGCATGGAGGGCCGAGGACCAAGAGCGACTCCTAAAGGTGAACTTCTCAGATGATAAGAGGCGTCGAGTCCGCACGAATTCTCCGAATACGCTCATCGACGCGTCATCCACGCACCATCCGTGCAATGGTTTAACGACAAATCATCGTTTCTATAACAACTAGGTACAAAACACATCTCTATTTCATATAATTCAATTCTTCATACCATTCCTTTTCTTTTCTTCTATTTTCTTCAGATGACACACTTTCCATATATCTGGAAATTTTTTAACTTTGTATCTAGAAATACTTCACTCTAAAGAAAAAATAAGATTCTTACATGAATAAATTAAATTGATTTCTTTTACCAAAACACTTTTTAATGTCACGCCATCAATGCTCCGATAAAATCGGTTCTGTTCTTACCTCAAACACATGATTTTATTGTAATGCGTCATACGCTCGTACCATACGAACGTAACAACGAAATAACATGAGCTAGATTGTTATTAATATTTTATAACAAATAAATTATTTGGATACTGCGGTATACTAATTATAATTCTCGTTCTTTTAAGAAAAAGATAAATAGTAAAAAAAGGAATTAACATAAATTTTCACATGAACGACACATATGCAGTGGAAAATAAATACTTTTAAAAGTCGCTAGCACGAATATATGGATTTGAAATCCAAGGTACAGTAGAAACTGACATACATTTTTATACTTTTTGTAAAGTGTCCACCATTTAATAATACAATACCCCTGTGACGTATCCAGTATTTTCCTTAGATTAAGGGTGAAGAGAACAAAGTGGATAGGATGATAACAATTAATTTCATTAGGAATTCTTCAATCATATTTTGTTAAAAAAATATCATGAAACGATTAATTATAATATTTTCGTCTACCCTTATGCAGTTGACACTTAATCAAAATCCTTTAAATCAGCATTATTCATTCTATTACATTTACGAACACTTCGTTTCAATTTATAATCTCATGTACTGATGTATATGATACTTCTTTTATCTTGTAATTTTTTTATAAATATAATTTTCGTTATTCAGTTGTCATGTACTTTTTTTTACTTTTAATCTCGGAAGATGGCTTAAATAAAACATTTATGATTCTAATGGAAGACAATTCTACTTTGAAAGTCATTATTTTGGATAATTATAATACGATTTATATACATCTAATAAATAATACTTGTTTTCAATAACATTTGGAATTCGAATTGACACACTAAGTTCTCCAAAAATTGTGTATTTCTATATAATATTAATAACAACAGAGCTCGTGTTATTTCATTGTTACGTTCATAAAGGTACGAGATCTAGAAGCGTGACTAGAAAATCATTGGAGATGTTTTAAGTTAAGAAAGTCATTTGTTTGTTTACAACAGTATTTATTGAACATTTAGTAAGCTACTTTAAAATGCGTTCTGGAGAAAGAAGTACTTATTTTTATTTATAAACAATTCTACTTTTTCTATTGAGCTCACTCTTTCCCGATAAGTTAAAAATTTCCATATATCTGGAAAGAGTGACATCTGTAAAAAAGAGGAATTATATGTTGGATTGAATGTTATGAGCAATAATGTAAATTCTATATTAATATTTGTTCGTATTTCTTTAATACATATCTTGACCATGAGAGTGCCATATCTCTTGGGTATTCTCGTCGGTTCCATGACTCAGGTGAAAGGTATCGACCCTCATTTGAGGGGAAGGTGACTTGCGGTTCATGTAATAGAAAAGTATAAGTGAACCACTACGATCGAGAGAGTTTAAAGGATCTGGACCCACCACGCTATGAGCGACAATACCAAACGACATCACGTCTTTTCTCTATTGGAACACGAGCACTTTTAGAGTGATTCGTATGCCACAGCTGGTTCCACAACGAGTCACAAAAAGAGAGATCTCCTTGCCAAGTATCGGGTTTCCTGAAGGAGATTACTTTGAGGTTGCTTTTCTAATCGGAACGTATAGACTAACATGAATGCGTAGAGCAATTAATATAATACATGCTCTCTGGGTTGGTGAAGGAGAGAACGGTATCAAATTCTCATCTTTCTGGGGTCACGGACTCAATGTCACTATATTTTAATGTTTGGAGATTCATTTACAATCGAAACGAACAACTAATAATAAATAATTTAAGACTGACGACCTTAGCATGGACGAATACTATATATTTTGTGATATGAAGTTCACAACGTTACGACTTCATATTGAAGTCGTCATCAGGTATACAAGTTATAACGAGAACATAACAACTGAACTGTTGGACATGATATTAAACATAAATATAAGCAGAAAATATAATTCCACAAAATTATCTTTCTTGAGTTTTTGTCTCTGAGTTTCCTTCATTTTTTCAATCTCTCCTCTTTCCCGATAACCTCTAAATCTCCTAGCGTCCACTAATAGCATATTCAATAAACACGGTCATAAGACCCTTGTCACTGGACAGATACCAAATCTTGAGATCTTATCCAAACAAATACTGATGTCATAGTAGGATTATTAGTTCTCCACTCCACAACTAGCTGATTTTGCCGAAGAAAAAACTCAAAACAATAATTATTAAATGATGATGTAAAAGCATCAGACACCGACAGGAATGTTGTGATCCATTTCGCATAAATTTTGAGAGGAAGAAAGGTTTCTCCGTTCTTCAGAGTAGTTATAGAAGATACGTTATGCTATTTCAATTTTTTTCTTTCAATGTTCGTGCTTAGTAAGTAATTATGCTCACGTTTGTTTATTCTAATTCTCGTGATTTAAAGAACAAAAAAGTACGTCTTGAGCACACTAATAGCAAAATAAAAGAAAATTAGATTTCAAATGGTAGCAAGTCCAGTATTATTTTGAATTGGTAATTACATTTTTTGATAATAATACCAAACTCTTAATACAGCAAATCACACATTAAAAATCCATCCTCTAATCAACCCCGAATCCTCCCGCTTCAATATTTCCCCAGAGGAGCGTTACGTAATATGTGGATGACCCCTTAAGTTGTGTAGACGAAAAAGTAGTGGCGGAGAATATGTCTGGACAACCTTATAAGACGCAAAACTTCCCTTGACATCCTTTTGCTTCTGCTTCAGAACTAATACTTCAGCACAGTTTGGCAGCTTTGTAAGCCTGAGTGGCACGTCAGGCAGCGCGAAGACGTCAAACGTCGCGCAGGAAGGACGCCATACCTCGCAGATATACGCGCTTTGCAGAAAAACGATAAACCATTTTGGAAGGAAATGACGTGTTCGAGAACTGCTATCAGAATCCGATCGACAGACTTGATCTGGTCATCTCAGGCTTTTTGAAGGAAACGTAGACAGAGTTTTCACTTAAACAGTTGATTAGAAGCAAATCGTATAAAAAACCTAATGAGGTAACATAACTTTTTTAAACACTAACAACGCACCTTGGGAACGAATAACATTATGTAATATGTACTTTTAGAATTTTCACAATATACATTAAATTCATAAAATTATATATTAGATTAGTATAAAACTGCAAAAAAGATATTCTACCGAAATTTTAAAAAATAGGTATCTACTTGTTAAAATTTTTAGAATGTAACACAAACTGCACGCACATTAAATATCTATTGCAACATTAATAAAGCAGGTACTTTGAACGAATACCTAATAATAATAACAATACTTCCGTAATATACTGCGAAGAGTACATACATAATCCTCTAACACAAATTGTCCCCCACTTGAACGTTTGGAGATGATCCTGTTTCTTTCACAATTCCATACACACTCCCCTCTTCCCACTAAACAAGTTTTTTAGAAATTTGTATTCTTCTTGACTATATATAATCAATTTTTTCTATGTATTTAGTGACAGATAATACAAACGCTATAATTATAGAATGGTGTCTTTCGTGAGCACAACTGCAAGCTTTATAATTGCCTTTTTTAATAACGAAGAAATATATCTTCTCCGATGAAAAAGTATTTATTTAAAATCTTTCATGAATATCTGGGATCAAGATTTTCATCGCCAGTCGAAGTTTTACCACCGATCTAGTGGGTATACAATTTTAATACTTGTATCCCTATACGTTATGAAAATATTGATCCGAGATATTCATGAAAGTTTTTAAATAAATTCTTTTCATTAATACTTTTTGTGGTTTTAACTTATATTTTTTGTGAGAATGGGAAATATGATATTTATGGATGGAACGTTTGAATAGAAAAGTGTAAATCTGGAAAAAGTTATGGTATATATACTTCAAATTAAATGTATTAATATGGAATGTAATTTTACACTGCTCATTAAATCTTCATACAGCATAAACTCTATAAAAGGAATTTTGTAGGATATCTAATCGTAACATGGGTGATGTGGCTTGCCATCATAACGGGATATAAAATATACATGAGAGACTACAAAGAGCAATTTTACATTATATATTGGCACATGAAAGCAATTATTCATGAAAGCAATTATTCTCTCGCTAAAACACAATGAACCAATTTGGAATTATATTATCCTTTTGGAAGTTTACCGAAGCCATAAAGAATCACAGAAAGTAAACTCAAACCTCTGCATCATACTTCAATTAATTGGCACGAGATCATAAAATATTTTTATTTGGAAAGAGAAAGTAAAGTTTCTAATATTGGAATAAGTACTGAAGAAGTACCATGTATAAGAAAGAATTCACGTTACAGTAGAAGTTGTGTACAACAGACCCACGTATAACAAGAATTCGAAGAATACAACGCAATATATTGATTCATAAGCATCTCAGGCACGATCAACGAAATTAAAGATACCATATTCAAAGCGTAACACCAAACTTTTCGAAAAGTTAGATTGCCTCACAGTTTCCTTGTTTCTCCGAATTTCTATCAATATTAAGTCTTTAAAAGAGCGCAAGAGTGTGAGGAGCAGGAGAAGTGAAGAACTTAATAAGATTCATGAGAAAGTTTGTCTGGCACTTCTGCGTGGCGATATCTCTTCAAATGAAAACTGACTAAAAATAATCGATTCTCCACAACTGGGTTTATTTGCAAGACCCTGAAATTTTCCATCTGCACCACTGTTCTGCTACAGTCAAGGAAAAATCGTAACTCACTTAATTTTCACTACAGATCATACGAGCTCAACGAGCGGAAAATAATCCTTGCAAAACGTGTAATACACATTCAAGGGTAAAAATTATTTATTTAATCCGAAGAACATAATTCATTTTCTCGAGCAATCGTATTTCATGTCAAGTCTTTTTAAAATCGATAAACTAAAACCTATTTTTTCTATATAATTATTGAAACACATATTATCCAACCGACAACAACACTGACACGAATTACCTCAATAATACAACAGAATTTTAATGGAAAAAGACCGTGGCAATTTTTTAAATTACAGCTTGTATTTTCATAAAAATACGAAATAAAAAGCTAAGTATTGTCTTAAGACCGAGTTTTTTGTATCTCGAGAAGTAATAATTATTACTAATAATTCGAGTAGAATAATTACTATTCACTCTCTAGAATTACTATTACATCAATGGATTTGTTTACATTCAATAGTTATCATGTTTCTAGAAAAAAGTCAAATTTATAGGAAATATTCATTGAAAAATGGGTGGTGCTTATTTTCCCATGACGAGTTTCGACAATAACCACACAAGCATAAACGAAGGTGTAAAAAAATAACCATTTATAACAAACACGGGATAGTTACGATTTGGAATTCTATTCTGATATTACTTGTTGTCTCAAATAGTGAATGTGTTGTAAGTTAACGGGCATCCATCATGATAAAAGCAGAAATTATATTATATTTTGACGACAATTTTTTTAATTACTGCTTCGCGAGTCGCCCATATTATACTAAGAATTTCACTATCAAAATTATTTCTCAAGGACAAATCCTGAGAACTCATTCTCTACTCTGATACTATGATGCAAAATTCGCCATCGTCTATTGCACAGCACGGAAGTCACGAAACCACGAACAGTAGAGATAAAGTTGGGTACTTCTCACCACCGTCAAACCCAGTTACAAATCGTTCCCACTGCCTCGCCTCCCACCTGCATGTCGACCTGCCTCGGGGGTCGATACTCGGAGCGTCGCACGCGATAGCGTTCTTTAAAGTTGCGATCTCCTCGTAATTGGACGCCTGAGACGAGCGACGTGCGTTACCCGACAACAACCGAGCGCGAGGTAGCTCGCGAGAACGCCGTCGCCCGCGCCGTTGTCGCCATAGCGGGTTTCTTCTTCGCGACGACGACGACGGCGCCTCTGGCGGGCGAGGCGCAAAAGAATCAAACGGAGAAAGAAGGGCGCGGTCGGAATCGGTTCGCGATCGTTTCTGTTACGAGGCTTCGAAACAAGCAAACTTCCCCCGAATGGTTCCTACAAGAGGGGCGATTGCCAACTGTCTTCTTCTCGGTCACGCTCGTTCAAGCGGGCAACGTAAATTGATGGATTGTTTGCAATCTTCTTCGAGGTGAGTGAAGTTAAGTTTGACGGGAAAGTGAAGACCGTCGAACATTCAAAGTGTTTTCATTTTGCTGAGTGAAAAGATAAAAAGACACGCAATGTTAAAGAATTTAATGTATCATGTTCGAAAGTTGTCCTGGCGCACCACATGATTATTTCAAAATTAAATTAAATTTAAAGGATGACCTCACTGGGTTACTGATGGGTCATTCATTTTATTAACGGTTAAAATTCAATTGCATGTGGTATTATAATGATTTGCGCATAACGTTTAAAATATTCATAAATTAGAAGGTCGTGAGATATTAATTCGAAAATTGCTCCTATCGAACATTTTATCTTCCATTTCTCATGTTACAAATTTTTATCTGATTTGATTTACTTCCTGTGCATAATTAAATCACAAATATTACTGGATATTTTTTACAACTGCAAAAAAATTGTGTACAAGGCGCTCTGGTTACCTTCAGCTACACCAGAGAATAAAAATAAGTATTTTTATATTGTTATATCACCGATGACAATGTGGTAACGTCTTTGGTTTCGATGTCCTTTGTCGAGTTCTTCCATAAACTTAATAGCAAAATAACGTCTTCTTTTCGGATTTGCAATGCATGTTACAAAAAAAAACACTCATGCATAAATAAGAACATATCATTTCATTCGAAAACTCCACGTAACTAGTCATTCTTAAACAACAGAAAATATGCACAACGAAAATTCATTTAGAAACGATTTATTTAACATATCGTTACCGGGGAGAAAACGATACGAGTGTCCTATCAAAAATGTCAGTGAGCTACGACCTTTAAAATCAAAGGACTAAATGATTCCTACAGCAGATCACGTTCCTCTCACCATTCTGAGATGGAGAGAGGTTAACAACGCTCGTCTACCAGCTTTGAAAACATTTGTTATAATCCCGGCAGACTCAAGTGGAGTTTATTGTATTGAACCAAGCAGTTCTGCGGCATGCTTTCCAAGGATACTTCGGTTTCTCCTGCCATTCACCATCTCTCTTCATAAACCCTTCATTTCACCCCTTCGCGCACACATCGATTTCCGGAAATACCCACGTGTACTCAGCGGAAATAACACCCCGCGATTTAAAGGAAAGTCAGCCACGAAATACTGTCTTTGTTCAATTTTGCCTCTCCAAAAATAAAACGAAAAATTGAATGCTTACCATACATAGTCCAGAGATAAATAACTCCAGTCTCTGTCCAGAAGCTACACAAAGACTCTTATATAAGAGACTTTGGATCGTTAATAAGAATCATGAAAATGAAATAAATTCTTCTTTTAAACCTCTTCACTCGACCTTCCAGGAAAATGTTTTTAATATGCCTCCATCCCAGGGGCGACACAGGAAAGTGGGGGCTCATAGGGCTTTCTGTTAACATTATTTACGTAACTAACTCTCATTAGAATAACAAAATATGATATTTCGGGGATATTAATATTAACAAAATATAGTTAATAAGAATGATTACTTTCGCTATAAATTCAGCGGTACGCCACTGCCTCTATCATCTCCTTGTTCTTTTCTCTTCTTCTCCAATGACATTCAACAAATTTAAAGAGTGCTTTCCTTAACCCACTTCCACAAAGTAGTTCAATTCTTCTGAATGACCAAACTCACCGAACACTAAACTAAAAAAGAAATATTAAACAAAAATTAAATACAATTATGTATTTGATTGTATAATATGGGAAACTCAATGCAGAATTCGACTGATATATACGAGAAGGAAGTGGGGATAGGAACTGTGTCTAATCAATTTCTCGCCAAACATTACATTGTTTCTACTGCATCAATTGCTTACTCTCCACACACAGAGCAAATACTGGTCAGCACACTTGTTTGCTTATGGAGAGTTAATTAGTATACCTGCTCCTTGTACTTGGGCGTGGAATCGAGATTTGATCTTCAGTTTGATATATTTTAACGGTAATTTGAATAGTATCAACATGATAAAGATATTTCCATGTTTACGTATCTCTGTTTTTATTCTTCTTTTGTAACCCATTGTTCAACTCAGGTTGTGAAAGGATGTATTCCTATGAAGTCATTTTACTTCAAAAGTTTGGGACTCATGTTATTCCCTTGGTAATAAAATATTTCATATATTCTAAGACCAAGAAATAAATGAATAAATTTAGAGAAATACTTTTCATGTATTGTTTTATTGTATATTAATTCATTCCCATATTGCAGGAAATAATTATTGTTCTTAAAAATATGATTACATTAACATTAATTGAACCAAACTTCATGCTTGCATCTCAGTTTATATGCAACTATTACGCTTATTAAGATTTAATCGATATTTTACTACTGAACAGCTGCAAAGGGCATGCTACAGATACATCTGGTCTTCTGAAAAAGAAAGTTTTTCTTTCGTGAATTCAATGTCGTCTTACGACAAGTGAAAGCAGTTCACGTGAACGAGGACACGAGGGGCTGGAACAAGCATCTCAGGTGAGGTTGTGGCAACCACCCGGACATCCCTTTCCGCCACCCGTCAGGTGCATCTCCAGAGGGGAACATAATGCCTCAGGGAGGAGATAGCCACAACTCGTGACGGAGGGATAGAGCGAGCTTCAATCTCGTGCAACAGGGGGCGTCGTAGTTGTGGAAAGGATGTCAGTGACGGCCTCACGTGAGAGGGAAACCAATCGTCTTCGTGATGACGTTCACATGAGACATTTAAAAATACTAACTTTTGAAAAACAAACAAGAACTATGATATGTTCAATGATACGTTTTTATAAATTAAGATAGTTCTGCGGTGTAATACGACTCAAATCATTTAAAAGTCTAATTATCTTCTTCGTTTATAATTCAATTACTTTGTATATTACTTTCACACAGAATAAGATTAACTAGAAACGACAATCTTTGTTCCCACTTCCAAAATATAACTCGATCTCCCAAAATTAACATTCTTAATAATTTATATTTTTATATTAACATTTTTATTTATATTCGTAACTTATAAACATAATTTAATTATTATAACATTTTTGAAACTATTTTATGTTTTAAATTAACTAATATAAAAACCTTTGAACTTAAAAATTATAAATGAGGTACAGACAAAGAAACCCTACAATCCTCAAGTTTGAATCAAAACAACTCATGTTCTTTGAGTTTACGTAACACGACTAATACTTCTGAGGCGGTAACAAGAGTAAAACATCTCAGACTTGTATAATTTAAATCTTCTGCAGCATCGCAACTGAACTTAAGTCACATTCTACAATTACACCATAAATACTCAGAACTTGATTCTCTTCCAATTAAATAGCGGATTCGCTAATGAAGGTAGGGGTTTTGGACGCAGAAAAGTTGACGAGGGTGGGGGGATAATTGAGGTAGAGAAGTCGGGTTCAAACAGGCAGGAAGTACCTTTAAGCGTCATTGGCACAAAGAACAACGTGATTAGAGAGGAACGAGGTGACACACCCGACGTCAAAGACTGAGTGAACGCGACCGTGGTGTCGGCTCCTCTGCGTCTAGCATCGGGCGTTGCCTCCTACCAGTCAGCCTGCTACCCGCCTCACCTCGCAGTACGGTCTCTGGCCAGAGCGGGAGAATCCTCTTTCAAGGTAGCACCACCACGCGCCACCCCCTCTAGTCGACGGGAGTTTCCAATGGTAGAGGTACCAGGTGTGATTCGAGAGAACGGTGATCTTAATACAAGACATTTATATTAATACGATAGAGCTTTTAGTACAAGGTTTTTAATATACGTTTTGATATTCATAATTTGTTTACATCTGACGACGACGATTGTATATTAATAAGACACAAAAATATATTGTGATCATCCACAATAATGTACTATGTTGTAACTTATTTATTAATCTTGATTTGAAATGGACATAAATACTAGAAATAATGAAATTGTATGGGATGTGTACAATGCCAAGGATGTATTAATCATGTTACGTCGAATGAAAATGGGAGACGGGACCGGGGTTCGAACCCGGGACTTTGAGCTCTGCGCGCTCATGCGCCTACCGACTGCGCCATCCCGTTCGCCACCCGGATCCGTCTACCATTCTCATTCAACTTGTGAAACCCAAAGACCTCTGAGGTGGTCTCGTAGAGACTAAACTCCTCATCTGACGCGACTCCCTTAGGAAGTAATTTATTTGGGTAGTATTTTTCCATTTCTGGTTCACAAACATAGAAATCTCTTAATTCATGAGTTGAATGACGGGTCCGGGTGGCGAACGGGATGGCGCAGTCGGTAGGCGCNGTCCCGGGTTCGATCCCCGGTCCCGTCTCCCATTTTCATTCGACGTAACATGATTAATCTGTTACCTGGCGGTGAGATTCACCGCAATCTAAGAGATTTCTGTGTTTGTGAACAAGGATGTATTGTTTTCAAAAGACATTTCTTGCTCTTATAATTTAGAACGATACATTTCCAATGATTTGAAATTTCTGAGAGATATGATTTGCTCTCAAATAAGGAAACTAAGTCTTCAAGAAAGCTGCAGACTTACTTCAATTCTAAACCACGCTTAAGAACTTCTAAATTTTTTTGAGCATCTTAAAATGTTTTACTTCAAGAGAGGTTTTTTTTTCGTAAATCTCAGAGAGAAAAATTCCTAGCTAAAAGAAGTTTCTTTTAAAAGCGAAGTAAAACAACTCGACGTAACATTAAGTAGACTTCCGCTTCAGCATTTATATATTCCAACTACGCATTTTTTCTACAGAATGGAATATAATACCGATTTAATGCGCAGGAAAATAATGTATTTAATAATAGAACCATAATCGATAATATTAACAGGATATATAATCTGTTAGATTAACACTTTCTGCTTATAGAGAACATTTATTTAAAAATTATCATTATTTTCTAAATTTTCTTTAATCATTTGGTTATGATTATTTACACACGTTTAAGACCAACTGGCAATTTACGACGTACTTAAATGACCGCACTATACACCAAATGATATTCGAGAAATCACACATTTCATACAAAAATACAGTAATTTTTGGCAGGTACATACAATCGTAGGTAGTGTTACTGGTAATAGTGTTTATGCCAATTGACAACAAATTAATATCATTCTGGATTTATCCATACCATTTATAGGAAGAAACCCGAAAGTTTCGAAATTGGGTTAGTTGTTTGAAGGGATTGTTAGAAAGAAGATTACTTCTAACAGAGAGCAAACACTTCAGCAGGTTAGCATAGTAAAACCAACACCCTCCTGAGCAGTTTGAGAACTTCTAGAAAACTCATCTCTCAATAGGGGTAGAGTGATTGATGTTGCGGATGGTTTTAAAGAATGGGTGTTTTTATATCTCCAGCTGACTTAACTGAGCCTGTACTCACGATTTATTTATCCCTGATATTTATAATTTGTGGGCTCGATTTAGGCAAACTTTTCTTACCTTCACACACTAAGTGTTACTTAGTAAGAAGAGGCGAGCACTGAAACCTCGGGAAGTCGGTAGTGAACTTATGGGGATATCTTGACGCAAAAATTCAAATAGTTGTGTTTTAAAACATAGAAGTTACGGTAAGTCGAAGTGAGTGCGTTGCTAATTTTGCCTCGCAGCGTATTAAAACATGAATTAAACAGTTTTAACACAATGGAATTAACGTAATCACATTAATTAATAATTTAAGTCTACGTGTTAATGAAAAATTATTATAATATTTCTTTTTTATTGACAATAATTTGTTCTCTGCATAATGATGGAAGATGATGTTTTCAAAGATATTATATGTTAAAAAACTAATGTTGCAGTAAATCATGATATTTCTCTCTTAGGAACCTGACCTCCAAATTCCAAAATGAAAACCATGTTTAAGTAGTATTTCTTTAATTTTGGTGTTTGAGTAATTCAGAACTATTTTAAGGAGACCATGTTTAAATGTCCCTCCCCCAATGTTATACATTACTTAATATGGGTATTGGTATATGAGTAGTTTGAGACCAGTACACAAATCCTGTTTTCCATATATTTGCTTGGGACGGTGTCAGACCATTATAATATGTAGGCAACCCGTAGTTCATTGGTGTTCTACAGCATGCCTACATTGGTTCTTAAAGGAAATTGTATTGGCAGGAGCCGTAAACAGTCCGCTTCCAATTTTCACTTCATTTCATTTACTCCAACAATTGTCTAATACATTTAACGGCATTCGCAAGGGTAGACAGCACAGATCATCTAAGTTGTTAAATTTTTGTTTCCCCAAGTTGAACCAGTTAACTTATATAGTATTTCAAACATAAGCAAGCAAATTCAATTTTTCCAACAATAAAAATGGAACCTTTAGTGGCAGTCGACTCTCTTCTAAGTCGAAACAAGAGCTCTTATTCTATATCCCCTTTTCTGTCGCTCGTTCCGGTGCTGCTTCTGTTCACTAAAAAGGGTTATTGCTTTGTGTTTGAGAAACAACTTCCACTGTTGTGAAAGCAATCGCACCGGCAAGACTCCAGATTTCACTTTCGACGTTAGTTGTAACCCTCGAGTACAATGTTTCTTCCATTGAGCTGTTAGAGACCAAAGGCACGCCCAGCATTCGAAATAAAACACAATGCAGCTATTTTATATTCATACGTGGATATATTCTACGTCAGTAAAATAAGCTACGATGACCGTGCAATTGTTTTGTTTCATGTATTTAGACTGATTTGATAGCATCAACTCTAGGAATAAGAATGGTCTTAGTTCACTAGTATTTTTGCAATATCTACAAAACGTTTCAACATTTTATTTTTTTACCAGTTTTGATAACTTTTTGTTGTAGGAACGTTTTCTGTGGTGTAGAACATTTTTATATTGCAATGAAACAGTACATCTAGAAAATATATGCATGTATATCATCCGTGTGACATCACTTGGAGGAAGACATGAAACAACTTCAGCCAGATGAATGGCAATGAATCGAATCCAAAATTAACTTCAGTGATCACAGTGGTGTAGTGGTTGACGCTGGGGTCGTCTTCTCGTAATTTTTTGTAATATAACAGATAAGATATAGAAAAACGCATTTCATATCATTACATTCTTTTTGGTATTCATGAAAATAATGTAAGTGTATACCAATACAAATAGTTCGTACTCCATGTATTGAAACTACAATTTCATGTTTAATTTCCTCAAAACTGGCACATGCATTGCACTTTTATTTACTTTAGAATGTGTCAGTGAATTGTACAAATTTGTTCATCGAGTGGGAAAATTATTCACGCATCATGAGAAAGACGAAGTAGTATAAAATGTATCCGTCCAGGAAAATATATTATTAACTATATACCTGTATGCATTGCAACATAATAATTAGGGATAATAAAAGTTAGTCTGTAAAACATCTAATAAGTGAAAAATATGGTTTAGTTTTTTGGATATTTTTGAAAAATTTGAAAATTTCTAGTAACGAATTCAATAAATATTGTCTAACTAGCTGATAACTCGTCTTTG
>NNCF01126735.1:134474-158896 GCA_002313205.1 Laupala kohalensis | reverse complement strand
TATATATATATTAGAATGGATGGATAGTGGCGAAAACACAAGAACAATTAAACATAATGTAACTTTTATAACACAATACTTAATCCATTATACTATCTAGGCTTCACGTACTATTCTGCTCACTTATCAAGTTTAATTGCCCTTCACATAATTGTGCTTCATTATAACGAAGTTGCAAACAGAGACTAAGTGAAATAATTAAAATTTTCTGGCTGTACATGAACCCTCTTTGCATATTCAAGTGGCACGCTCGGCAGAAGTGTATTCTCACATCCATTACAACTTCATTGCTTCAGAGAGTCGAAAGAGGATTGTGTGATTCTGCTAATTGAGTGTAAAGTGTACGCAGAGCGAACCAGAACTCTTGGAATAAACTTTAAGACGTAGTAGAGCACATTCTACAGTACAGGAAAGGTGAGCTCAAATGAACTGCTAGGCCACTAAATTAGTAAATCAAGAAATAACATAAATTGTTCCTCGCTACATTAACAACTTTTCCTTCACAATTTTTACAATTATTGTCAAAATCACATTCTTTTGTTTTCTCGTCTTATTTTGTGATGCTCAGAGAGATTCAGGTCATACAATCCGCTTTTTCCCATAACCACATGATTAGGGTGAAGGAATTAGGAAAGAGAGAACTAGGGATATTGGGGAATTTAAGTGCCCAACCGACATTGGTCTGGAGAAGGCGAAGAAATCTATAGTTCAAAACCTCACCCAGTTCTGGCCACCGAGAGATTGAACATGTTCAACATCTACTCAGGAAGGAGCGAAGACGTTCCCACATCTACAAGGTTGTAGATTTCTATTACATCTATTTCCTATATTTTCGATTCTATGCATCACTCGCATTTTTACTTTTTTATCCACTAGATGATCGATTTTGCACATTGTAATCTGTTCCTTGAGTTTTGAATTATTCTCTTCAATACTCAGATGATAATACTAAGGAACTATTGGATTACAATTCCAAAATAAAGAATAACCAACTTCAAATTTGTTCAAAAATTTATTCTCCAAAAACACAGCATGAGATAATTGCAAATAGTTTTCTAAAACTCTTATTTTCTACTTGAAAATTATGAAGAGAAAATATTAAGGTTGGTAGTTACTAGATTCTGAAAAGAGAACTCAAAATATAAGATTCTCCTCTCTAAAACTTGTAGGTTTCAAAGAATAACAATTTCAAATCTATATGACATTTTCAAAATGAAATACGTGATATCTCGTTACATAAACAAAACGATTTGAATAAAGAGTTTTGGATTCATTTTTTCAATCTGTTGTCATTAAAAATACAAAAGCGTAGTAGTGCCTCATAATGACGATATACATTATACTGGACAGTCACAGAAGTTTGTTACTTATATTAATTATTATATAATTATTTAAATGTTGTAAAATTATCTTAATACAATTAATTATTATAATAATTAATATGTGTTCTTAAATTAATAATACAACTAAAGAATGCTTATTATTAGCTGAAAATTTATTTGCTTTTTATGAATACTCAACACTTCCGTGAATTGTTAACTCTAGGAATCTAGCATATATTACTAATTCTTAGAAAACCATGTATGAAAGCGATAAACATGAACTAGGATCTTATTGTGTTAAAGGTTAATAGAGTGTAAACTCATCTTTATTAATCAGTTCTATATTCAAGATGGTTTTTAGTTGATGAATAATAACAAATTTTCGCTATGTATTTTTCTTTCATTGACGTGAACCGTTCTGCATTACACCTCTTTAAGAATTATTTCTCATAAACCGCTCTTTCATTAGAGATAACAATCTCTTCGTACGTTATAATGCAGCAATGTGAAAAAAGATATGAAATATCAGAATAAATAAGTAATGAATTAATGTTAGGTATCGAGAACAAATCAAAGCAGGATACTACTATTAATTTAAAACAGATCAAGATATATCAGTCAATTCTCTGGACAAACCTAATTATATTTGAGCAAGATGCTCCAGACGTAAAGTTTTGGCATCACTCGGTTTATAAACATTAAAGCAAATTTAACATTATGCAGAAACTTACAGATAGCGGCAAAATATTGGTTCGTTCTATTAATTAATATTTTCTCTAAAATCACCCCTTTCTTGAAGAAAAATAGTAATATCGAGTTCCTCCACATAAACACTCTTTTTACGATTGCTTCAAATAATTAAGTCTATTTGAGATCACTAACAACTCAAGTAAGTTCCTTTTGTTCACGTATGGAGAGAATTTTCGAACAGAGTGAGCATGGGGTTTGTTCTCCTTATCTTATGTAATGTGATTTTCTCTTGTCTTCTGCCGTAGGCCTAAAAGACTCGGTAATGCAATAAACGATGATGATGATATATTGTACAATAGATGCAAATGTTGTACAATAGATTTTATTTATTATCATAAGTATAGTTTACAAACTTCCTCTATTCTTGAAGTTTAATCTGACTTGTGAAAACCTTGAATCTGGGAATATTTAAATGTATTAATATATTTAAGAGTATTTAAATAGGCGTTTGTTCAATATGACGGGTACAATGATGTTATTCGTGAGGATAAAAAAATCAAGATGATTTCTTACAACACAGGTTTATACTACTAGATTGGCTAACTACTAGATATAATAACATACGACTAGATTATACTAACTTAGAGGGTGGGGGAGAACTCATTTTGTAATTACAGCAATATCACATACATAGTAAAAAATACCATTTTGTAGGTCTATACACAGCTATCAGAGGAATGAATTAAAAGCTGGGGGATGGAAGAAAGAAAGACCTACTCATACATACCAAATATAACATATCGAGAAAAAAACAAGTAGTGGTTTAAGCCAAGTCATGTATTTTTAGAAATTATTACAACCCATGGTAATTTCAACCAATAGATAGATCGAATAGGGAAGCTGAACAAAGATTTTTTTCTTGGGACTTTAGGACTCGCCAAGGTCGACATTAGAGCCCTACTAAGATTATTGTATTTATGGGAAAGAAAAAGAGAGTAAAGACCATTTACTATGGGATTGTAGATTATATGCGAGATAAAGGAGTTGCGACGACATCAAGTGGTGAATTTATTTAACAAGGATGTTGATTTTGATTACGACTTTTCATGAATTGTGTGATCAATATGTTCACGAGATTAGTAAGATACACAACTGCGGTAACTTATCCAATATCATCTGCAATGAAGAAATATAAAAGATCAGGACAATGTCGTACGCATAGTACAAATGTTCATTGATAATGATAAAAATTACTCGACACTCCATAATCGTAGTTGTTAGGTTGTACTACCAACAAAGGGTGTCAGTAAAGTATTCTACATCTACTTTTCCTTGTCTGCAAAATGAGTTATTAATTCCGTGGGATTTCAATAAGTCTTCATAATTAATTATTCTGCTCTGCAAGACAAGGTATTTTTACTGTGTGACTTACTGCCTGTAGCATTATATTATTTTGAAAACTACGGGCTTTTTGAAAAGATTTGGAGTCGTGAATTTGTAAACTTATTTCGAATATACAATTATATTTACCTCCTTACGTAACTGAATGAAAAGAGGCTAGATATGAAATTAAATATTTTATGAGATATAGGTTTCAAGAAACATTTTCATCTTCATTACATTATTACGAAAAAAGAAAGAAATAAGGATAGTAATGAACATTACACACCTGTAGTTTTCTATGTCATGAATATCATTTTAGCTAGATATCAGTGGCGATTTGGGAGTAATACTTGAAGAAAAATCACAATATTCACACGAGAAAAGATAAGAGTACTCAGGTTCACATAAAACATTTTCCATGAGGTGTATTTTATTGATGCAATATCACGAAATCCCTGTATCGCATAAGGAATTCGCTCTTACGACAATGGCATCGCAGAAGGAAAATAAGCCGATTTCGTCATCGCGGTCTCCGCAGCTTGAAAACCACACGTATCCGCTTTCTTCAATAGACATGCAAATGGATCAGGATAGAATGGTGCTGTTCATTCGGGTTCTTATTTTGAACCGACAGGGGCACCGCAAAAGGTGCTGTTCGTCATAACACCCCGTCCTCGTCATCCGCCTCCATTACCCCCCTCCCACACGTCACCGTCGCCACCCTCACGCGTCCGAAGTCTCTCGTGGAGAACGCTGCGTTGACTATTGTCAGCGGATAACTGCGGTCTGAGGTCACAAATGTAGATGAAACGAGAACGATGAAGCAAGAAACAGGTGAGTGGACGCGGTTCAACGTTGTACGAGGATACTGATATACGTATTAAATCTAGAGCGTATAAAGGTGTTTATGTTGGACACAGGAAGAGACCCCAGACCATACGCTAATAAATTCCTCATATTACAGTCAACGAGAAGTCAAAATAGGAAAAATTAGGTATATTTGAAAGATGGAACAAATAAATGTAATGATGTGCGAGATATAAATTAGACATTGTTTTTCGTTTGATTAGAATTAGTACTAGTCTACTTGTGTTGAGGTGATAGAAGGATACGGTCATCCGTGAGTTTGATGTGTAGAAAATTTGAATAGTTTGAATGTCGTGCAATTTTTAGAGAAACACGGGGCTATCTGTTTCCAGCAGATCAAAAAAATTAATATTTGTATTTTGCCTAAAAAAGCGAGAAATACGAGTGAGGTAGATTAGCAAGAAAATTAATACATGAGAAAAAAGGTGAATTCAACATTAATTCAGTTTGTGCACAGGACAATCATAACAATATTAAAAACAACATACACAAAAGAGATGATATGGTCTGATTCACTTATCCAACAGACATGGGTACATATCAGGCATCATAGGGATCATTATTACATAGTTAACGTATTACTCTTGTGGATTCAAAATCTCTCAAAAGTGAAGGGTATTCTTGAAAGAATCGTTTTCTTTTATTAATTTGGTACAACTTAATCATACGTTTTCAGTTATCTTTGCCCCAAGCAAAACTCAAATCTGTTGATATAATATTGTTATGCATAGTGTTATTACATTTATTGTGTACTTATTTTACACTAGTGATTAAATAAATTAAATTTTTCTTAACAAACGTCTTTGTAATGACAGTTTTTTTCGTTAAAATATTCATTTGGAGATTATAATCCACGAACGACCTAGAGTCTCTCTGTTTGCGCCTAGTGTTTGAATCTAGCAAAACGTTCACTGTAGTTCACAATGTAAACATTAATAATCTTACATAGTTTTAATTAAATCTTACATAAGACTGAAACTTATCTTAATTACACTTCATTATCGTTTTTTCAACGCATTTTGATATACAACTCTTTTTTTAATTACCTTCATTTTTCACATGGGTGATTGTGTAAATTATTGATTATGTTTAAATTGATAGAATTCTTGAAGGCTTGCGTTACCGGATGTTTCTGAAGAAAACGTTTCAAATTTCAATGGAAAATAATACTGCACACCTAATATTTAAATAAACGACTTGAAAAACCAATATCTCTACATTTACCCTCGAAATTTATTCTAATGCACTTCCAGAATAAATAAATAATGAAAGTTGGACGAAGATATCTGTTTCAACATTAACCTGCGCCTCGTGCATTCCTCTCTTCATTTCGTGAGTACGCAGAACTCTCTTCTTTCAGTGCAAACGACTGCCCCATACACCCTACGACCACCACAGGACCCTCGCACGCGGTTCACCAACGGTCTTCCACACACACTCTGCAATTCCAATCGAGTCTCCTACTCCCTTGCTGGCGTCCCGCCCAAGTGAAGGTCTTTGCAGTGAGACTAAAATTTTCGTTTTAAAATTTCATTTTCGAGAGGTTCAAGTTTATTTGAATGGTACTATTGGTATTTATGAAGATCTACTTACATCTAAAAAATGTGACAATTGTATGGAGAACTATATACAATATAAGGTCATTATACGAAAGGAACTTTCGTGATGAATATGCTTTAGACGGAGCTTTTCCTGTAAATATGCGAGGAAACATACATAAAATAACTCATCCTTTTTACTCAATTAATTATCGTAAAAAGGAGTGAAAGGAAAGTATACTCTATATAATTAAACGTGTCTTCTCGAAAATCGAATGTGAGATTAATTAAGATCACTGTATATAATAGCGAGTGAATGAACATAAAGCCGTTTTAGTATGTGCAAATAAAAGTAATGAAAATTTTATCTGAATAATAATAATCCTAAAGCCCCAAGGAAAAAAATTATATGATATATGTTTAAATTTATCCTCAGTAACATGAAGAATTTCAAATGTTTATGTTACCTAGAAACCATCCCAGAAATCCTCATTGATGGAGAAATATTTAGATTAATTACACTTACATTTTACCATTTCTATTAATAAATTTCAAAAAACTATTATTTATAAATATGAATTTTGTACAACTTTAGTTACTTAATTTTAGTACGCCAGGGTTGACTGGGAAATAAAAATGTGTAATTGAACATCAAATATTCACGAATAAGTAATCATTTGAAGCTGATGGAAAAACTTCATGTGTACGAAAAATTAGGTTAAACTTTTCGTTTTCATCTATAAAATAAAACAACGAGCATTAGATAAATTAAGATTAATTTTAAAGTTTTAAAATTATGGGTCGTGCGATACCTAGATTTAAAAAAACAAAAAGATTCTTTAATTCCCTTGAATTCTGACAAACTGGTATAAATGCTATTTCAAAGCTTTTTCAACTGTTTCTGTGTCTTGATTATTTAAAAAAAACATATACCACAGTACCATATTTTCTTTTTTGCTCACAGCTTATGCGAGAAACTGTAAATGTGAATGAAAATTAAAAGTTGATTTTTTCATACGAAGATATTAAAATCGACAACTGAATTAAAACTGATATATTTTAGGCATGAACAAAATTCAAACAATACGAGTATATCAACAAACTCAACAACTTTAATTAGTATTAACGGTATTACCTTGTCTTTTTTGCCGTGGCACAAGCCCCTCTCAAGTATAGACACAAGCTCAAAGGTACGGTGAACCAAAGGAAATTAACAGCTCCGCTATAAAACTTCGTTCCATGAAACCGCGTCGCAGTTACACTCTCCGTCAGAAAAGTCTCCGAACAAATATGCGGATATTGATGCGTGGCAGTTGTAGAGGCGTTGGGAAATATTTCCCTCCTACCGCCGTGTGTCACTGTAAACGCGGGAATCCCCTTCGAACGTTAAATCGCTTCGGCTTTGATGCCTGCCCAAAGGCAGTTTTACAGTAATTGGCTTTATTTATAGCATACGATATTTTTATGTTGACGTTCGTTGGGAATCCAGGGGAAGAACTGCCGTGGATCTGCAGCGTTCTGGAGGGATGGTGAGCAATTTGGAGTGCGAAACACTCACGCCGGAGTGTAACAACGTTCCGTAATGAGGGGTTGTTCCAAGCACGGGTTACGAATCCTATGAGCTGTTATGACTTGTTTTACGCACCACCCAATTGCTTGCAGAATATGGCTCAAGTTGGGTGAGATATTGCTCATTATCTCTAAATTCAGAGGAAACTACCATGAAGGGATAAAGAATCCCTCAATAGCGAATATATCAATTTTAGTAGACAACATTTTAATTACGCTACATAAATAAATGTTTTAAACATTTACATATTTTTCATTACATTTCATTGTAACACATAAAGGGAAAACAATCGTAACACACTTTCCAATGTATTATTGAACGTTCAATTTATTTGGCATGTGTATGATCAAAACATTGAAATTCCTTGACAGGATACACAAATTAATTCCAGATGTACGATCATAAAATTCCATTAATTCTTGGAACAATAATACTCGCAACTACAAGAATTATATTGACAAGCATAAATATTTAAATGTTTATTATTGTACCAGATTCGTAAGCGCACTGCCACAAAAAAGTAAATTGTATGCCATTTCAAATAATTTGTTATTACAGTCTTTTTCACTAAATGAAAGTAATTTTTTAGTACAGCGAACGTCTGATATCGTTTTCAACTCACCATTTGTGGAATAATTAGTCTATATCTACGCTATACCTTCATGATAACAGGGAACAGTGTGAATCAGATACATTGTTAAATACTCAATCTCCCCGACTGTTCTCAGTGCATGGTAACTTCCAGA
This sequence comes from Laupala kohalensis, assembly GCA_002313205.1. NCBI lineage: Eukaryota > Metazoa > Arthropoda > Insecta > Orthoptera > Trigonidiidae > Laupala > Laupala kohalensis. The sequence continues at coordinate 150,780 of NNCF01126735.1, read as the reverse complement.
TACAAACATATCGGGGGAGAAGATAAAAATTAAAAGTTTGGCGGGGCCCTAGACTCAAGTCATTGGAGAAAAAAAAAATTTCACCAGTTATTATTTTCAACCATCTGCATCATTCCAAGATAACTTTGATTTTCACGATGTCAAATGAAATTACTTAAAATATTGATGAGAATTGTTATAACTTGGAAGAATAAACAACTCACTATGCTCTCCAGAAAGCCCAATACGTCACAAAGCCAGGAATTTCTAACATTCTATTGTCATCTTATCACTTTATTGTCGTCAACATCGATAAATGGATAAATAATAACTCCTAAGTGAAAAAGAAATTAATTTATTATTTGACTGAAAAAAAACATATAGAGCAGAATATGCATGGTTCAGATTGAGGCATTGGAATCTTCGGAAACTATGGGTTGTTAAATAACACCCGTTTTATCTGTGAGAAAAAGGACTAGACACATTATATTTCTTCGTAGACTGAACTTCATCGAAAAATGACTTTCTGAAGGGGTTTTTTGAGGAAGAACTGGAGGTATAAATTTAATAAAAGAAATTACTAGATTTAACACATCAGAGTCATGGAAACACGGAGGAGATTCTTGAGTTAAAAGAAGAAAAAAAGAGAGAGAAATAATTGTGAAAATATAATATTTAGAAAACAAATGTTATTCTGCTGCTATCCCTGAACGCCACGAACTCTTTCGAGGCATTGGTCCAGAGCCCGAGGAACAAGTGTTATACCATAGTACTGGAGGAAGATGTCTCTAGCCAATCCTTGACCGGACCGATGTCATTATTTATTTATATTTCGTTTCTTAATGTTTAGATGCTATCTGGGAAAATTTTGCTGTTACGTGAAATTCATCGTGTCACTCCTGTCACTTCGAATTCCGCGAGAAAGACATTTCTACGAAAATATCCTGTAGGTTTATACCCAATAGTTTGCAATATCTTTGCGTGAGTTACATGAAAATCAGTTGTGTATTGTGCAGCACAAACAATCGAGGTCATAAAACCAAAGGCAACAATATAATTCCACTACAATCGTGAGAGATCACGTTCAACAAAGTGTAAGCCACGCTCAGCAAACTAACGTAAGTGGCCGTAAAACGAAAAGCGTTCAACATAGTCGAGCGAAGGTCAAGAACAGAATAGAGTCGCTGGTACGTCTCTTTCAACGAAGTCCAATCAGCAAAGCAATGGAAACATTGGAGAAAGCAAGCAAACAAGAGACTGTCGTAAATGATGAGAGCTGCTTGTGATGCTACTCTCGCTACACGTACGCAACACATACCTCACATTCGGTCTCCACTCTATATCTAAGATCAGGATGTCATCAATTTAATAATGTTTTTTGTGTTCCCGATCAACACAAAAGTGACTTTTCTACGCTAAGGAATATTTAAAAATAAACTACAGGATCAAATTTATTCACAAGATAATAAAAAAACCGGTCATTTTGATTCACTTTTTCATAAATTTTAGAACGAAATTAGTCCATAATGCTGACGTTCAGAAAGAGTACACTCATTATGAAAGATACACAATTTGAAGGATTCAAAAACGAATCGTAATAAAAAAAAACAATTGAATTACATATTTTTGCAGTTTCAAAATTTGGGTATGCGTCTAGTGACTGCCTTAAATCTGAAGAATTCAGATTAATAAAAGGCAATGTGTTATTAGCTGATATTTTGGACTTACGACAATCTACGAATTGCAAGAAAGTAGATCGTCTAAATAAGAACTGTCCAACATACCTTAGTCCGCGGGCCATTTTCTTTACACTTTCGATCGATCGAATGGATGGGATTAGTCAAAATATTGCCCGACGAATAAAATAAATGGGTCATATTTATTTACTTGTATTGCAAGATTTTGATTCTCATCAAATTTATTTTATTTCAAATGGAAAAATTAAATAGTTTGTTCCTTTATTTTAAAAAAATAGTACTAAAATGAAATGTTTTCATATTCTAATGCACGACGGGGTACTTCCGAACATGATTTTCTTAAGTCTCTCACGAGTTATAATACGTCAAATGTTAATTCTATGTTATTTCACAAAGTTGTGCCCCCCAACGTTTGATGAAAATTTTCATGTACGTGTTCTATAACTCGCGGCCCGTAAAACAAAGTTCGCGGTTCGTACATGGTCAGTTGGACAGCGCTGGTCTAAATAAAACACTGAATTGTCACACATGAGCAATAACTTAGATCACAAATTTAAATTCTGTCACTAATATACATACATTCGATTTTACTTCAGTTGATTTGTTATACACAAATGAGATGAATTATAATGAGTTTTATTTAAAACAAAAAAATCGTATTTTATTTTCTCAGAGCATGTTTTCAAGAAAATAAAAAGAATATGTTCAGTACAATTCATCATAATAAACGCTAAGTCTCATGAAATAATATCCAAAGAGAATTCTCATTTTAGTGATGGTACAGTCTGTAGTGTTCTGGCAACCCTTGTTGACCTCTATAGCACACGAATCTGTGACGTAAATATATAATGTGCAAGCAGCGCATCCCGTCATCACAAGGTAGCCAACGTGCTCATAGCTAACAGATCTCATGCTATATCCATGGTACTACTAACATAGCCCTGCTTTCAAAGGTAACTCCTACAACCATTACGCGTGCAACAACCGAACAAGTACCAACGTAAGGTAGTTCACAGAAACTCAAGATAATTTTATAAACGAATTTTTTCGAATTGAATTCTGTAGACATTCTACAATTTGAAGTCTCTATGTATATATCCAAACAGCAAAGGTATATTAGGAAACAATCGCAGCGTACCTCTTATTAGTCATGGTAATTAATCACGAAAACATTGATGCGTTTATTCTAGTATTTTATGAAATTCTGAATTTAATAATGTTTTACGTGGACGTCAAAATTTGGAGATATGACTAAAGAAATAGTTAAATGCATGCAGGTGTTTGGAGATTGGATTAGAGTAATTCAACATACACATTTTACGAAAGTGAGATTTATCACATTAAAAGAGTATATAATAGCACAGTTCTTTAGATAATTAGCACAAAAAATGGTAATAAAGTAGAACACAAAATACAATATGTAATTTCTTTTTTGTGTAATTCATTGTAATCCTTCATTGCAGATGAAATTGAAATGGGCTTTCTTATTCTACTTATCCCAGACATTCGTGCGCGTTCGATGATATAATAATTATTATTATTATTCCTGGCATTCATCGATTAAAATTCAATTGGGTGTAATTTTTGTTTCCTCTTTTTCTTCAATTCGCCGCAACTTGTTTGCGGTACATCCACCAAATATTTCGTTATTAAATTCCCTGTTTCCCTTTACGTGTACGTATTTCGTTCCCTTGTTAAAAGTTTTTTTTTACAAACTTCTATAGAAAGCTTTGAAGACTTCGGATGCTCTTACTCCTCCATGGCCTTTGAAGAGAATTACGTACGCTCAAATAGTCAAGAGTACGAGCACAACAAAATGTTGCACGTCAGTCACTCTTGAAATTTGAAATTTCTTGAACGACTTGAAACTTGTTGATCAAAAGTTCCCCCTGCTGACTACACTAACTAAATATGGAACATTTTCCAAATGGATTCCTTATTATTCGCTTACAGATCAGATTAAATCAAGATTTTTTTATAACTATATTAATTTCAGTTTCATTCAATACAATATATATTATATCATTCAATACATTTTTTCTAGCGCACGCACCTTTCCTCCAGACCTCCTTGTGTTCAGATCTTATGTCCATCCATTCGAGTTATACTCCAAAAAAAAACACCGAGAAAGATTTCACCACTCCTATAATTACAAATTCTTTTCCCACTCCATGTTAACGAAAATACTGATCCAGTCCACTTCGATAGTTACGACGTTCTATTTCTTCCTAAGCATCTTCTTTGAGCTTCTCATACGAAAATTTCTTTTCTTTCTAAACAAATCGAAACATAACTATCGAATCATAAAAATCATAAACTAGACATTAGAGAAACACACGAGCTTGTCTGCATTACCTCGTCTCCACACCCGCACATTCCATTGCTTTTAAATCACTCAACATACATTCCTCAAAATAATTAACATTTTTAATACTTTGTACAGAACGAAATTTTTTCATAAACTAATAAACCACCCAGTAGTGGCAAAAAACAGTTTTAAATAATTTTGCAAAAAGTATCTCCTTGAGTTTTTTATTTACTGCTCTGAGTGTCCACTAGCACTGGACAAATACGTCATTGCCCCGCGCGAGTTCCCCTCTTCACCGGGAGAGTGTAGCAAGTAAACGGAACATCTTAGCTGCGCATGGTCATTGTTAGCCACAAAAGTTAACAAAACTACAATAATTGAATATAAACAATTACTAATATATAAACAAATAGCCTTTTTGTATTCATGTGTAATAATACAATGTTATCTGTTCGTCATTATCTAATCGGATTAAAGAACGAAATCCATCTTAATAATTCTTTGTCTTCCTGGGGAGATTTCAGACGAATATGCAACAAACTCATAGATCCAACATGGATGTTTTTATCCACAGACTAACCTAGTCTCAACAATGCCCAGTGCAGTCCCTGCAATGAGAAAAATTTTCAGAGCAAGTCTGGTTGCTCTCAGTGCATGGAGAGTGTGCATCGATAGACAAATGGAACAACCGTATCACCGTACTGGTGCTACTTCTCTGTCAAATGGAACAACATTTTTGCACTTGGGGTGCATCAGTGCACACTCAGAGTTGCAAATGGAAAACGCCATCAGTCTTCACAATAGAATAACAAAAAGTAAATTTATGAGAGATATTTTGTACATGTTCAAGAATTTCAGTCGTGTCGTCTTCGTGTGCTGCCGCATTCGTGACTATTGTTGAAGCCATTAGAAAAGAAGCAGATTGCCAATCGTACCCCCTTTGAAAAGTTTGTGTGTGAAATGATACATACTTACCATTAATATTTTACGTATATTTTTATTTCAAAACTACAAGAAATTGCATATTTAGATGTCACTTCCTTGAAGTTCGTTTCAATTTCGTACGAGATCAGAGCACCTAAACTGACTCAATAGACCCCTAATTAATTACTCTATTTTAGATAAAAATATTTTTGAAGTTAATTGATAGACATTTGGAGTTATTCCTTTCTCATCAATATCTGAAAACATATTCCTTATATTTATGTGTATGATATCAGTTTTTTGTTCCCTGTGTGTTTTATATTTCACATATTTTGGTTTTAGTTTTCCCAAACTGTGTTCTCCGAGTGCTTGGTACAATTTCACAGTTAATCAATTTTCAAGATTCTTGAAACAGTAAACGGAGTGGTACTAGAGCAGAGAGAAATTAATTTACTACTTTTATATATCAAATTTTCAAGTCAAATACCATTTATGTGAGTGAAATGCGTACTAATAATATTAAATTGAATCGCTGCACGTCCAAAACATTAAAAAAAATTACAAGAAGAAAAACACATAAAACTAATACAAATACATTCTTTCTAACAAAATCATGTCATATTATTAAGAAAGATCCATGAGAGGAATACTAATTTGATGTTGTGTGTTTAATCAAGGTAGAAAAATACTACAGATAGGATTTGTGTGATTTATTTTCTATGTGTTGGTATTTGGGGAGCATGTTTGTGATAGTATAAACTCTCCTAAGCTCTGATAAAGGTAACGTTCGTTACCGACATGTGACAAATTGAAAAAAATAAAGAATTTGGTGAAACGGCAGGAATTTTATGTTGTATTGTTGCAATGTCTGATATCCTTACTTCGTACCATAAAATATTAAATCTTTTTATTCGTTTATTAACCTTTTCTTTTATGCGTTCCTAACTACATAAAGTTTGGCTCATGTATTAGCCAGTTCTTTAAAGCATTCATTATTTTCCATATTTTGGTCACATTGTCTTATATGTTGTACTTTCTTTCATTCTCCACCAACGTATAGACCAGCGCTGTACATCTGCTGTTCTCATTTGATCTTCCTCTACTTTACTGTGAACAATCCCATGAGATATATGGTACGACATTTCGTCATAAAATCAAGATTTTTATGATTACCATACGTTATATTGATTGTTGATTACCATATTTGTCGTCAGCATCACTATCAAATGCCACTAACGTCAGTCAACGTCATCATCAGAACGCTTTGCTTCTCTGACGCCAATGAAAGCGAATGGTTCGGCACAGGAAGAAATGGCGAAATCAGGAGACACCTGGCTTTGACTTCTGCGTCAGATCGATAACAACTTCCCTCTCTCATCGGAGTGTTTTGCTACGTCTCAGGTGCCTCAGGCATAGAAATACACACCGGTGCACCGTTCGTCCGCCTAGGTGGGTGTGGAATGGGACTCGAGAGCAAGCAATGTATGTTGCCAATAATCGTGGAATTGAATATCAGAGCTTCGATAGCTGACAGAGAGATGAGCTTGATGGAGCAACTAGGATAGGAAGACATATCAAGAATCATGAATGAATTGACTGTATATGATTTTGTGAATCGAAAATATTCTTTTCTAAATTCCAAGATACTCTTAACTCACTTCTAAAACATTCCGAGAAATGATATTCTCTGAATTTGATGTTCATGTTAAATGTACTTACGTATTCCACTACATGCAGATCCTCACCTGAAACAAAAATTAAGCGTTATTCGCAATGTTTCAAAATCTGGTAGTACCATATATTCTAAAATATTTACATATTTGTATTATTGTCATATTTGAATAATACTAATATTGATATTAATACACTTAANTATTATTGACATATTTGAATAACACTAATATTGATATTAATACACTTAAACTGTAATACGTGTACACAAAGGCGTTCAATTACTTCATTCTGTAAGAATAATTAATATATTGGATTAACTTTATGATCACATCAATAAGATTTTTTTGATCAGCTTAAAACCTATGAATATTACACAAAAAACTAAATCTAATTTTCTTTGACAACTCAAAAAATAGTTCACATTACTTTTCTACACTGTTGGAATTATTTGTCAGGGATATCGATATTTATTATACAAAAATTATTTACTTAAGGTTGCTCTTTAGGAATATACGTCATCAGCAACCCACGTAAATTTACAAAAAAAAAAGAAAACATTTTACTAAACGAAATTAAATATATATTTTCTGCTCTCCCTATCGGCTTCTACTTTTTTCTTCTTTCGTATTGCTGGCTTCGTCGCAACCAAACAAAAGAATTTAATGATTTCATACAACATTTTATTTTATTAAACCTATTATTATTCCATATCAGTTATTATCCTCATGAACTTGGAGAACCAACTAACGGAGAACCATTTATTGCTTTCAGAATAGTTTTAGAAACCGGAAAAAATTCTTATGATAGCCAATAATTACACAAACTATGGATTTTAAAAATTAATTTTTAGCTTATTTATTTGTGAGCGACGGGAAGGGAAGAATTGTTTTCTTCTCAATGAAACCATTTAAATAACACCAATACTCAAAATGAACTACGAAGCAAAAAGGCTGTAAGAATTTTGTCGCTTATCTATCACTGAGTTTACATCCCTCGAAGAGTGTAAAAACGTGTTTAATACTTTAATTCATTACCCACACTAACTTGAAATTCAATTCATTACCCGGAAGATGAAGATAACCATTCGCGTAAAATGCAAATAATACGTTGAACACATATCAATTCTTTCAATTAGACCACTAATATCTTTTGTGACTAGATTTTGATTTGTTGACACATGATAATTTCGTAATCCATTCTGATGTGATATAAACATTGAAATCAAGTGATAAAAATAATTAAGGACTCTTATTTAATTTATCTCTGAAACAGAGAATAGAATAATAAATAAATAGAGATGTAATCATGTAACCAAATATAAATATTGAAAGATTTTTTAAAAGATCGACTTCTTATTGCATATCTGATTCCCCAGGAAATACACTCAAAATATTTCATTATATTAACAAGGAAAAATAAAATTCACGCAGCAAATCTATGTACACATTATTTATAATTCATTTGCCTTTACTGAACTCTTCTTCACGCAATGTCTATACACATTACTTCCCAAGTTATCTTTTCCTGTTTCTCTAATTAGGCACATCATTGTTTGTCTGACATTATGGCGCTTTTGTTCCCTATGTAAGTGTTCGTTCCATCCGGTTGGTGGGCGTCAGGTAGACACAAATATTTCTTTCTCTTTGGAACCACAGCAACAAGATTATATGTTTCACTTCATTATCACACCTATCACAATACATCTTCAATTTATGGAATAATTGTCGACACGGCAGTGGTTGATAACCGAAATCGACGATAATCCGCAAAGCACAGGCTACGTTGTATGCCCCAAAATAGCAAATGCCTTACCTAAATATGCAATATTTTACCGAATACGGTTCTAAATTTACTTGAATACAAGACGGATTCAGTTCTTCTGCTGATTTCCATCGAATGTTGCAAGACAAACAAATAATAAATTTTTACTGCACTATCAAACTTTTTCAAACGAGTCCAGTTAAGACCTTAACACAGATAATATTAATACACTGTGATTATACTATAAATTACTACTATAACTTATAAAATATCTAACACTTTTTATAAATTATCGATTACTTCTTATTAAATAGTTTACAACATACTAGTGATTTTAGGATGTTCTTTTTGTCTGATATCTTCGACGATCATCTATGTAACATCAGAAGCAAGACATTCTACCCGTTTGTGAATTGTTATTTCTACGCCTTTCGCTGAAGTGGGAGCGTCATTGAGAAGCTTAGCTGGATGCCGCTGATTAGGAAAGGTGACCACCTCTAAGCCTTTTCATTCATTGTGTGGATCATTCCCCTTCTTTTTCCGGGAAGGACAGTAGGAATACCCTCGAATGATGCCGGTCGAAGTGTGTGATCAGCGCGTGCCTCTCCCTTTGTCTTATAAAATTTGTGTGAAAGTACATTTGTTCGTCATATCTGACCGGGGCGAGACACCTTAAAGAATGTAAGCTATATTATGCTATTTCTGTGAAAGGGACTTGCTCGCCATGTGTTCCGAGTCAAGGCCGGTAAAAACCCTAAAGCAAGAATGTTAAGACATTGTGAATGAAGTACCTTCATCAACTGCAGAGACAATGACGGACTCAAGTGAAAGGTGCCTTCAACGCCTGGCGTGGATCGGCAGCGGCGCCCTCGCGAGGAGATCATTGCGTTCCCAGGAAAGCTGAGGGGTGAACAAGAGGATTGTATTGTACGTTGTGGCAGCGAAGACGTGGTTACTTGCTGGTCTCGTGACTTCCTCTTCTGTATATATTGAAAGGTTTGAGGAACCTCGAGGACTTATACGTGGGGGTTGAGTCCGCAGGTTACTTGAGATGTGGCCTGGCTATTATTGGTCGTCAGACCGCTGTAAAGATTGCTTGCTGCGGTAAGCTAGATACTCTTGCTACTAGTTGCGAGTGGCGTAACTTGTAAAAGTTCGTTATACGGGAAAGCAACTCGTAATTTTGGAGGTTCGGATAATCTAGGTGGATTTCCGAATTAATTGTCAATAACTGTGTTCATATCTATGTGTAATTGATGCTTTCTGATAGCATTAACTGTGTAATGACAAATTCATACTTGTATTTATGATTTTGAGAGTTTGTTCAAGTTTGTAAATACTCAGATTTCAATTTAACTTGTATTAAATAATTAATTGTTATTACATGTGTGTTTAATTGTACGGGAAACTGGGCTGGTGGCAGCGCAACTCTACCATAGGAATTGTGGTATTTATGTGAATACCGCTTCTACCAAAATACCCACACCGCATCTGGGCTTGTGGTGTGTGGTTACAACTGGTCTAGCAGCGGTGGGATTCGAACGCCTGTGTCGGAACGTGAGCGCCATTTGAAGACGTCACGACGCCGTGGAGAACACAGACTCTGGAAACCAAGTTTCTGGTGTAACGCCGTCTGTTCTGTGCTACAAATTGGGTGAGTAGTCAGCTTGTTGTTATACAAATCAGGTTCATGTGAAGTTAATTTTAAGAAATTTACAAAATGGTACATTTTGCGAAATTTCAAATCGAGTGCTACTAGAAACCGCGAGTGAATTAGGAATAAATGCAAATGAAAATAATAAAATCAGAGAAATTAAAGACTTAATCGTGTCAGATGTAGATTATGACGCGGAATTCACGTTGTCTTTATTAGAAGCAATCAAAGAGCCCAGGCAGTGGAAGTAGCCGAAGCCGCTGCCACTTTAGAAAGAGAAACGGCGTATGAGCTAGAAAAACTTAAGATTTCAGTGTGCAGTTCAGGACAGTCTAGAGAACGAGATGCTGTTCATCTCGACTTAAATAGGATAATTGGGAAATTTAATAAAGATAGTGATTTAAGCTTATATTTAAATCTATTTGAGACACAGGCTACCCAATTAAATGTTCCCAGTAATCAATGGGTAACGTATTTATTAGGTCTTTTGCCAGTGGATATAGAACAACAGGTCGCGAAAGAAAGTGATAGTCGCAATTATGAGGAAATAAAAGAAATATTATTGAAAAGATTGAAAATGAGCACGGAAAAGTTTAGGGTATTATTTTTCTCGCGTCGGAGAAATGAAAATGAAAGTTGGGAAGACCTGAGATACAGTTTAGAAACATATTTTTGTGAATGGATAGAAGGAGTAAACGTAGATACCTTTGAAAATCTTAAAGATCTAATAATCACAGATCAGATCAAAAGAAAAGTTCATCCGGATGTCCGTGAACATTTTATTGTAAATTGGACAAAATTCAATAACTCTAAAGCATTAAGTAGAAATTAATTGAGTATGATTTGTTAAAATCTGAATTTCGAAGGCCAGTAAAATTTCGGAAACAGAACGCGCAAAATCAAGGAAATAATAATGGAAAAATAAAAGAGAACGCGTCAAATCATGTGTCGAATGAAGTGAAAACCAGTCGCGAACCGAAACCCGTCGATTCCGGTAAGATATCGCCTTCTAAAACTAACAAAGGTCGTAATACGTTTGAGAAACCTTACGTACGACTTTGCTATGTATGTCAATCCGAGGAACATGTTTCTTACAATTATCCTCAGAAGAGTGAACAACCCGCGCAGGCGGAGCTGATTCAAAACGTAACAGAGGTGATTCAAAATCTAAGAGAGCTGTGTCCAAGCGTTAGTAGTCCCTTTATTTGGGGGGGGGGAAATAAATGGATAGGATATGAATATCTGGAGAGATAGCGGTTCCTCATTTGAATTAATATCAGAGAACCACGTGGACGAGTCGTTGTTCACGGGCTCTAAGATGATGCTGTCGCAACCGCTAGATGAGAATCTGGTGTGTTTGCCTGTTGCGAACGTTTCTTTAGAAATGTCCACAGAGAAGGGCGAAATTGTGAGAATAGTCACTCAGGTCGCTGTAGTTCGCCGCGAGTTAGATAGAGGATATTACATACTTGGAAATAAGACGGCAGCTCTGCTTTAAAGTGCTCAAAATGACACAAGTGTTGTTACCGAGAGTACTAACGCTGTAATGTCGCGCAGCATTGCGCGCAATGAAGCAATTGAATCATTCCTGAAAGCGAGTACACTCCGGTTGCAGAAAATAAAATTGAAATGGATTTAATTTTATCAGATTACAAAATAGATATGTCGCGGAAAGTAGTTGAAGTTTCGGTAAAAGATTTCGTTGAAGAAAGACGTGATTGTGAGACGTTAAACGAAACCTGTGAATCACAAAACTTTGATATTTATAATAATAATGATATCACTTCTGAGTCAAATTGTCATAATGATTCAGCTAAATTGAATACCTTTCGAGGAGATGTTATGAAATCCTCTCCCGTCTGAACTCTAAATTATTCTGTAGATGTGCTAAATANAATTATAATAGTTTATAATCTACAATAGTTTCTAGTACTGAGTTAAACAAAGATAGTGAGTTTGTTGATACTGGGGGTGTTAGTAAAAGATTAAATTCATTTGATCATGGGGGTGTCATTAATAACGCAGTCGGTATGAATTATCTTTGTATGGAAATAGGTTCTAGCTTAAATATTTCTTGTGGCAATTGGAAGTTATTTCACCCAGGAATATTCTCTAGTAAAGGTTATGAAAGTACAATTTCGGTGTGGGGTTCTGTTACGAATCAGTGCAACGATACATTACGTAACCAAAAAAGGGTATGTTTGAGTGTAGATATCAATGACTATGATACTCAGGTTATTTTCTCATATGATATTAAGAGAAGGCTTTGGTCTCTTAATTTCAATCTACCAAAATACCCACACCGCATCTGGGCTTGTGGTGTGTGGTTACAATCTACTACGCAGACTATTGAGACACCGAAAATCGAAAGTCCAATGCAGTTTATTCTAATGTAATGCCAAAACTGTATCCAAAGACTTAGTTGGAAGAGCAACAACTTATAAATATATTACAACCCTCTTAGGGCACGCTAATGGTATTTCAACGCAAACTTTGCAACATGAACACATCGAGTAGTCCTAAATTGCTGGCAGTCTCTCTACCTTAATAACTGAGTCCGTTGAACGCGACAGCGAAATTGAATTAACTGACATGGGAATACTTCCTTTGAGTGATATTCGCACTCGAAAATAAAAAAGTTTTGGGCCTTCCAAACGACCGAGATCGATAATGTAATATTCCGTCTGTAAATGTAGATATGGTAGTATTTTACCTCGCAAACGAGTAACAGCGTTCTGTGAATTGGTTCTCAGTCAATAAGCCGGAAAGCATGGTCTATCAAACAATGAACAGTTAGATTGATTTTTACGATGCCAAATGTGATTATTCGCAAAACACTTCGTAGTCACTTTGTATGTTTGGGAATAATAATGTCCTCTCCCAGAGTTGCATGCGATTCGATGGAATTGACAAGTACTATCCAGTATTGGTATAATATCTATTCTTATTATATTGGCTTAACTGTTAATTAACGAGTTCCTTCTTTTAACAAAAAAATCTTGTATCTTATGATGCTTAACAAATATCATGGTAGTGGATGACGGTATCAATTTTTGCGATTCATGAAACTTTGTACTTCGTTAATACATGTATTTAATCCAGGAAAATTAAAGTTTAACTTTCGTAGGAAATTGGTATTTAATAACTTATCATTTTAAGGTATCTTGTTACTTATGTTTAACAAAATCAACCAGTAATAAATAAATAAAAACAATTCTTTAATACAAATATATTCTTGTTTACCCAAATTAGATTTTAATCAATTTTATAAATGAGCGAAACGTAGAACACGTTAGTTAAAAAAGATTGCGACACCACACTTCGGGTACTCAAAAATATAGAACTGACAGAAGTAAATTTCTTCAGAACGAGGATAACCTATGTTGTTATCGTTTTAAAATTTTCCACTCGGAACTAATGTTTTTGCACTGAAGCTGATCCTCAGCCCTTGTCGATACATGATGCTGTGGTCAATACGCCCTCCTACAACGTTCGGGGAAGCGCAGTTTGGCGATTGAAAATCCGGCTGCTACAAGTAGAGTTTGTCGTGGTGAACTAAGCGGTTCTGCGGTTGGATTTCTCGGTGTACTACCGTTTACTCATCTTTGCGCATTCATTTCAGTCATGGAAAATTCCAGAAGTAAGCACATGATAGGGAAATTTGGTTGTGAGCCTCCAAAGTATANCCACCAAAGTATAACTTTGAAAGTAGGGTCAACTTACGTAAAGTAGGGCAAATAAATTTTTCCTTTGTTTCGGAAGATGTTATCAGCCTATAATCGATGAACATTATGTAACAAATGTATAACTGATCTTCGATTTGTTTATAGTGGTTTTCTGATGCATTATTTCATGAAGTACAAATTTAAAATCATAACCCCCTCCCCTCAGAATAAACCTAATAGTAAATACTCCATGAGATAAATTTTAAAATCCCTTTCACATAATAATTTCTGGTGAGCGTCAATTGAGGCTCGAAGAAAAGGGCTATTAACCCTCACAAGCCTCAAGCTATGTTTCGTCCCTTGTTTGGAGCGCCGCGTTTCATAGTTGCAACGGTCGAGTGCCCCGAAGTCTAAACAGGATGTGGAGTGGAGCGCATGGGTAATCACGTTCATTGCCCAATAGTTATCAGAAGTCCGCATTAAATAAATTGAAGTCGAAGCGCGCGGTGGAACGCAAAGTGCCCACGAATGGTGGACACACCGACAGATGAAGAACAAGAACTGGTTGGAGAAACAAATGCGTAGAAGTGACCGTACTGTTTCTTTAATCGCGGTAGTCTTCTTTTAAGAATATACATATTTGTACTTCTTTTCTATAGATTTTATTGATATTTGAATGGAGTACACACAAACACGGAAACTACCTATTAGTGGCGGATCTAGACCGTAATCATGGGAGGGGGTTAACCGGGGAGCATTTTTGTTTAAAAAATATGGTTTAACAACACAAATTTTATAAAAATTACCTTTAAATAAAATGCATCAAATAAATAATTAACAATCTGGTATTATTAATAGCAATAAAAATATTTATTAAAGTTATTAATCTGGTATGATTAATTTTATTAATCTAGTATTATTAAAAACATGAACAACTATATTATTATTAACAATAACAATTATATTATTAATAACTAATAAAATTATAACTAATAACTATTATTTATCTGGTAACACTTTTACAAAGTATGCCATTTACCAGCTTCAATTTTATTTGTTAAAAGTTCAGGTCCTGGGGGGGGGGGGGGCTATAGCCCCTTAGCTCCTCCCCATAGATCTGCCACTGTAACCTATTATTTAAAAAAGTATCTAAAGTAATGTAGACATATACACTACATAATTCACACCACAATATGAAGCCACTATTAATTTATTTGTAAATTCTGATGACATTATGTTATACTGAACAAATTATGATCATCAATATAATAACGTTCTGGAATTGTACACACAGGTTTCTCCCGCTGGCGGTTGAGCATTCGATCTTTCTGGATCTGTCCCATTAGGACCATGCGAGGAAGTAATATCTTGAATGGCTGTGATTTCACTCACAAGAATGTATCCTCGGTGTCCAATTGAAGAGTTGATATTGCTTAGAAGAAACAGCAACGCTACTACTGTTTACTTACCATTAAGTGTTCAAATTTTTATGAAGGTATCACAAAAACAGCGCAACTAATAAATAAATTTAGAAATATATAGCAAGTCAGACTTGCAAATTATGATATTAAAGTTTTTTGTCATCATTACTGCCGTGGATGATGTGATTACATTATGTGGGAAAAGAGGGAGGCTGTACTCTATTCCACATTCACACATTTCTAAATATTTGATACCGTGTAAGTATTTTCTGACACCGTTTGTTAATTGTTGCATTACGATTCTCTAAAAATTCTTCATATGTTTTCCGAGATATCCGCTGGAAAAACAAAAAGATATTACAAAGAGCTTTCTCCCTCCGTATGAAATATTTCATGTATGTTAATGTTTTTGTATTTCGTCTGAGGATTTGAATGAGGGGAAATCAAATTTAATTCTTTGGGATAGTTTAGCACTTCCATTTGACCACTGAACAGTATATTGATAGTGTAGTGTATTATCTTAACAAACAGAATAAGTCTCTCGAGGTAACCCATGTAAAGTTGACAAATTTCCTAAGATAGGAGGTTACATTGGGATATAGTAGTCTATTACTAACATTCGGAAAAATACTTTTCTTGCCAGTGTTTAAAAGTGAGAGTAGACAGGAAATATACCATTTTCTTAGGTGTTGTTTAATTTGATAGTAAATTTTAATAAATTCATATATTTCATTAGCGTATCAACAAATGAAGTGAGAGACATCACAACATGCTCAATCGCCCACCACTGCTGACAGTGTGGGAAATCTCAGAGCGATTAAAGTATTCGCGCCCATTTTAAATCTCATTGATGTTAAAAAATCATTATCAACATCCAATTGTTAATTAACACAAAGAAATACAATAAATGGATCACCCAAGGGATAAGGATTTCTTCAAAAAACAAACGCCATTTATATTATCTTTCAAAACGCTATAACCAACCACCCGAATTCCATAATTATTTTCGTAAATATAAGACTATTCTTCGAAAAGTAGTCTATGCAGCTAAAGTAATGGAAAACGACAGACATATACTAAAATCGAACAACCGGATGAAAGCCATGTGGAATATTGTTAAAAATTACACGTCAACTTCTAAAAATCGCGAAGAAAATGTTTCTTTACTAAACGATGGCAAAATCGTAACAATTCCTCAGGACATCGCAAATTTGTTTAATTCT